>CATNEM010000015.1:0-80000 GCA_950096795.1 Macrostomum cliftonense
CGGGGCGGCCTCAAAGTAACCGCCACTGTTTGCAGGGTGGGCCCGGCAACTAGGGTCGGGTTTGCCGGTCAACAAACAGGCGGCTGCGTGTTGACAAAAACTCGCTCGAACTCGTACTATTTGAGCGCTAATGCATTTTTGCGCACGAAAAAAGGAAATAAACGCCAATTCTACTAATAGTACTACTGGTTAATAGAAATCTTAATAATCATTCCTTAAAATTATGCAGACATGGACAGATAATCTTAAAGACTGGCGACTAGGGATCTAGGGATTTTGGGGATTGGGATCCAAGAAATCTAACTGAACTGTTAGGGAGCCAGGGGACCAAACTGCTACGTTTACCATAGTGGATAGAGAACAGGCATTGGGTGCACTACTCGCATCTGCAGCGAAAAGCGAATCCTTAAAATCAGCCTAAAAGGCAATAAAAATGATCAGACAAAAACACGGCAGCTTCCAAGAGCCTCAGCTCGCGCAAAAAAGACCAGCCAGCAATTTATTTAGCTTCCATCATGCAGATTTTTGCATGGCAATTATTGACAGGTGTTGCAAAGCACACGCCTGAACATGCACTGCAGGTCTCTAAATCAATCCTTCTTGAAGCCGATGGTCTCCGCGTACTGGCGAAAGCACTGGCGGCAGACGCTGAGGCCGTACTTGCGGATCAGGCCGTGCCTGTTGGAGCAGACGCGGCAGCAGCGGCTGCCAGGCCGTACTTCTTGGGGTGAGCATGCCAAATAGTTGAGAAGGGCATTGTCAGGCTTGCTGGACAGGCGTCTAAAGCTGAAAATCGATACAATATATCATCAGTGCGTGCATGTACAGAGGAGACAGATTGTACTTATTAACTTGCCCAGATAAATGATTCTACAAAAATTGAAGCTTATCGTACATTTTGACCAAAAATATTTGCTTAAGTTAGTGTTGGCAAAGAATTTGCCTTCTAATGAAGGTATTACAAAGGAATTTTGCTATTAAATGGATTAGCTTACTTGCTTATTCTCCATTACAACCAATCAATCTATACTTAATTTTGAATATTGTAGGGAATCTAAAAATATTAATATTTGAACAATAGGAAATAGAAAAAAATGTGCATAAAGATACTAGAATTAATAATTTTGTCAATACTTTTGGCTAATATACGTGATACAATGAAATTTAATATATAAAATTTTGACAATCTATAAAGATAATACAGTAAAAATGCAGCGAAAATGACCTAATTTAATCATTGTTGGAGACAAGATATTAGGAACCAACTTATTTATGATATTGAGTTTTCTAATAGACCAATATCCAAGATCTCTATTAATAAAACTATTACCATTAATTCCAATGTCTTAGGTTAATCTCTAGAGCCATACAATTTTCAGCATCTTATAGAAATAAAAATTCTTTAAAAATACCAATTTGAACTGCAGGTTTTTAATACCAATTGATACTATTGAATCAAGTGGCTAGCTATATAAGAATCTATAACAAACTTTATAAAATATATATATTTATTAAACAAGGAACCATTTATAGACAAAGTCAAGCATATTTGCAAATTTTGGCAAGCTTTCAACAATATATACAACTTTTAGAATTACCTAGCTATTTCTAATAGTGATATACATGGGCAAGCTGCAATTAGATAGAAAATTCATTACCTAATATCAATGAACTAATGGCAACATATATGTTACTACTATCAGCAATAGCCAAGTAATTTCCAACTTAATGCCTAGACACATGACAAGATTATCTAGAGCCAAGTTTTTATGCTTTTAGTGAAAAATAAATATACTATTTTTTTAACTTATATTGGCAATTTGCAACTTAAATTGCAAAATTACCTTTTGCAATTTGGTGATTAGCAACCTACAAACCAATTTTGTTAAACAAATTTGCATTGGCTAACTAATTTTATAAGTTGTCTATATGTAGGCAATATTGGCATGGCAACATGTAGATAAAATTAGATTTATTGGCATAGCACCATATAAATAACCACTACTTTTGGTTTCCTGTATTTAGGAAACCATATATATTCTCAAAGTCAATTTTGGCAACTTATTTGCCACAATCAATGTAACACCTTTTATTATGGCATATTAATTAAATGATAAGAAAATTTATTGAAAATTATTTAGCTGAATTCAATGACAAAATATGAAGTCAACTTCATATCAAGGTACCTTGTCTAAGACATTTTGCATTTTTAGTAATAGGAAAAACTTTAATGATTTAGTTGTTTTTTATTCATTTTCTATACTCTAATGTCTGTACGACTATAGAACAATAAATAGATAAATACTAAAATAATATCTTGCTTTATGTATAATATAAATATATTATATACTTGTTTTTTTAACTTACAATTCTTTATTAATCAAAATTTTAAAGAAATTTTTGGCTAAAATTATAGCATAATGCCATAAATAAGATTTAAAGATTTTTAGATGACCAGAGCTTATTTTAAATTGCAATTTACAAACCTTTTTCAGGGCTAAAGTCTGAGGCAAAAAATAGGCCTAGTAAGATAATATTGTTAACTGCATTGGAATACATAATAGCAACTATAAAAGTAATTAAAAAAATTTTTGTCAAGTGTATCGTATTTTTGACTCCTAGATTAGACACTAAAATCACAATACTATACACAATACTAAAAATCGGATGTACTTCAGTGACATCTAAAATGATTGGGCCATTGAAAATCAAGAACACATTGCAAGTATTAAAGGCTTTAAGTCTACTTATTAAGAAATTCGTAGAAAAACGGAGTCTTGTTATAAAAAAAGTCGCAAATCGATCTGAAATCGAAATCGTCCAAATTCAATTCAATCATTTTCTGACAAAGAGCCTCTTCATATTGCTGGTTCGAAAAACCGAACCGTTCGAAGCTCTTCATATTGATGGTTGTGTTTTTCGAACACGGTTCGGAACCAGGTTCTGGTTCTGGAACATGGTTCGAGAAAATTTCTCGAACAGACTCAGAATAATTAGTTTGAGGACGCACATTTTTACGTTGGGGGCCTTCAAAATTCGAAAAAATAATTTAACGTGCTTGTCAGTCATAGACAGAAAATAATTTGAATGATAATTCACGAGAACTACACAGTGCTTTTAGATGTATGTAAAGGTGACAATGCACGTCGTTCTATTCTGTGCTCCTTCATTAAATACCTATTGATTCCTGGAATATCTGAGAAGCAAATTATTCTGGTTCTAGAACCGATTTTCGTGAAAGGCTCACGTTCAACAACTATCCGAGTTTGCATTAAAAAATTTATATTGATATTAAAACTTTAAACAAAAATACTTAATATATATCATAATATTTTTGAACATAACATTTTTTTCTAGTAAAAATATGTTAGGCAATAATTTTATCATTTAAAAATTTGCATTGCTGCATACCAGCTAATAAGCAATGAGTTGTTTTTATTCAAATGTTTATCCTTGCTATAGCCAAATTTTACCTTGATGAAGTAGTAACCAGTAGAAAATAACTGATTTTCAACAGCTTGGTCGCCAAATTTCTGCTTTTGGAATTCTCATTTAAATGAGAAAAATACTTTATTTTGAAATGGACATGATTTTATTGACTTTTCTTAGTTAAATAAATAGTTTGCTTTCTTTACTTATGATAATATTAATATTATGTTAATTTTATACATGCAAATTATATGGGGCAAAAAGTGTAAAGCCTAGCCTATCAATTAAAGTAGTCGTTTTAATTCCATAGGAATGAATTCTATTGTTAACGTGTCATTGAATTTTATAGCGTTTCTTGTTACAGCAACTATTTTTGTTGAACTTTTGTTGAGGAAGTAGTTATTGAACTTGGTTTTTTTGAAGCAAGGAATGAGTGGCATTCCAATAACAAGGTACAGTCAAAGTGGCTTATGCTTTTACTCTTATATTGCCTGTAAGTGAATAAATATAATTCTGACCTAATTAATGAAATTTTATCTGGATGCATTTAATCTACTAGGAAGAGCTTATTTTTTTATCCACGTTTTTTAGTCCAGCTTTAATGTTTGGTATTGCTAATAGTAGAATAAGATATTCAATTAATATAAGATTAAAAATAAAAATAATAGAATTATTGGGTTATATAAATAAATTCGTTGCAACTGGTGTTAATTAATTGATTTTTTATAAAGTTTTTTGGCATTCCTTCAGTCCATAATCATTCCAGAAGGTCACGATCACCTTTAAAAGGTATGATCATTATTGAAAGGAACAGAAACTTAAAAAGTGCCAACACTTCCGACTAGTCAAGTTATAATGACAGTTGGGACAAACAAATAACCTCTAACACTGAAGCTATGCTACTCCTATACATCACCTTCAGTATATAATCATTTTTCATGTCTTTGTTCCCCCTTAAAATGACCACAAACCAAAGCTAGGGAAAATAAATAACATAAAATTTTCTGCCCAGAGTTTAGTAAGCAATCTAACAAATGGTTACCTAGCTTTGGTTCGCGATCATTCAAAGGGGGACAGGGACATGCAAATGATCATAGACCAATGGTAAAAATAGGAGTGGCCATACATAGCTTGCAGTGACCTAAGAAAAGGGTAATCATATCCAATGTCATCAAAAAAGGCACTGCCTAAGGTGCTGCTGCACCCCCCTCACCTTTGCTTCCTGATCATTAATACACAGCAACCCTACTTAAATGATCGTGAACTGAAGCTGGGTATGTTAAAATTCTCTTGCTGTCACCCCTTTATTTAGGAATATAGGACTGTAATGTATGCCTAGCTTTGGTTTGCAATCATTCTAATAAGGACAGCTGTTCACAAATGATGGCATACCAAAGTGGATATATATGTGACAGACAATGCAGTCACTTTTGATTAATGCCTTTGATTAACTTTAATGAATTGTTAAGAGCTCTCAATGGTGTGATTCCACTTTGTCATTTTAGTGCTAAAATAGCATAGAGACATGGGTGATCGTGAACTGAAATGCAACAAGTCAAGGTGATCGTGAACCAAAGGAATGCCAAGTTTTTAGCTTAAGTTACTACTTAAATTTTTATAGGACTTTATAAAATAAAAAGTCACAGCTTATTCTTTTTTATAGGGCTATATAAAAAAAGAATTTTTTTCTTGTCTAAAGTGATATAAGGTTTAAAAGAATAACATATGAGATTTTTAAACAATATTCTAACTAATATAATATTGTTGCATGTTTTTGGCTAGCAAAAATTTTTTAAATATTTTCTTGTGATTTTCTTCTTTAGATATATGTATAGCCATGAATGACAACTATTTTTATAAATTATATTTAATATTTATAAGCAATAATGTAGTCAACTTGCATAGTAATAACTAGGGCCTACTTGTTCTTTTCTTAGTTTTTTTGCCTATTTGCTTATTATTTTTCTTATTTTTATAATTCTAAACTCCAATCCTAATCCTGAATCTAATCATATGTGCACAACAGTCGGCCGACCACCTTGGTGGCTGACCAAGGTAAGTCACAAAATTGCTAATGTAAGTTGCAAAATCATAGATAAAAGTAGCAAAATTGGCATTGTAAGTCACAAAATTGGTGAAAAATGAGGGGGTAAGTCACAAAAACAAGGGGGTAAATTGCAAAATGGAGAAGAATTGGGAAGATTCAGGCAAAAATGGTTTGCGGGACCAGTCTTTCAAACTTTGACCCAAAGTAAGTCACAAATTTTTTTTAAACTAAGTCGCACTGGCCGTCCAAATTTTTCAAGTTGCGCACCTATGAATCTAATTACAATCTAGGTTTTTTGCATCATGGGTCCAAAATCTTAAGGCATTCTCTAGTTCAAGGGACCATTGAATATTTCTAGTTTCAATTTATGGGACCTCTAATTTTTTGAAAGGACCAATTTTCCTAGTTTAAAGGACTAATTGTTCAACCACAATTTCATTTTTTAGTGTGCCATGGCAATGCTATATATTTAGAACATAAAGTTAAGGCCTCTGGTACCTTAGTTTCTTCTTAGCCTCTATAATTTCTATAAACTTCCATTATGTACTCCCTATACCTCAGTGGTAGGTTTGTCTAAAAACACTTTTGTCCCCTATAATATTATTTTGGATTTAGGGGACTAGCAATAAAAAATTTGCAACAAGGGTCCCCCGTGAAACTAAAATTTGAGAGAGACAATATTTTAGTTTGAAAACTTGTGCCAGTTTTGAAACGTTAGCTGATATTCATGTTGTAGACAGGTTGCTTTCACTTGGTCCTACTACATTTCACTATACTTACAATAACTAGTTTTCAAATTAATGGACCCACAGTGTATTTTTTCCTTATGCTAGATCCCCTAAACCCAACAACAAGGGGGTGCCAGCAGAGAGCTGTCACAAAATTCAGCTAGCCTTAGCAGGTTGGTTTGACACTTTGACAGATGCTGATTCTTTACCTAATGCAACTCTATCATTCTATTTTAACTTACCACATTTTTTTGGTTTAGGGGACCTTCAATGCAACTTTTCCATTGCTGGTCCCCTAAATGGTAACAATATTATGATATTTGTCTGTGGTGTTTTGAGTTCTTATTGTCACTGGTGCTGCTCTGCAAGTAATAAATAAATAAATAATAAATTTAGACACCCAACCTTTTGCTCAGATGCATAGCCCACGGCATAGCCACAGCTAGTTGTGCGGTCGCATCCAAGTGCTGTGTACAGCTTTTAGCCTGAAGGGCTAGAGGGGCCCACAAACACCCACACTAAATTTACTCAGCTCAAACTGGTACCCAATCTCAGCTGGGTGGACTGAAGCAATGTGGATTAAGTGCCTTGCTCAAGGGCACAAATTTGGTCTCCTAGGGCCGGGACTCAAACCCACAAACTACCAGTCATGAGGCAGGCCACCCTAGCCACTAGGTTACAACTCCTCTCTGCAATAAAGATTGGCTATTAAATTACTAGCATTCTTAGGATTTGAAAATTGCCTTGCTCATTGTCTTATAAGCTTTTTCATTGGTCCACTAAACTGAAAACTACCCAATCCAGAAGGTCCCTCATACGATTTTTTTTTGTTTTTTCCCATATCCCACTCTTGGTTCCTAAAACCGAAACTGTAGGTACCCTCTGCCCACCTTTGGAAAAAGTTATCTCAAAAGAATGCCACGATCTTAGTAACAAATTAGAAATCATGATGACAATTATTACTAGAGGATCAATAAAAAGATATTAAAATTTATTTTTAGAATCAACTTTTTAGAATCAATCTCTTAGAATTTTTAGAATTTTCAAAAAAACTATTTTTTTGAGCTAATAATTATGTACTTATTAGTCATTTTTTCTCAAATACAAGGTAATACTTTTCTATCATAAAAGATATATAACATAAGTTTTTATGTTATGGCTTGTATATAGCCTTTAACAATAGTGATCCTATTTTAGCCCCAGAGCCCTAATTCTTTGTGCCAACCTTAATAATAAGGAGCCATGCATATATTTAGCCAAAAATTAGATCCTAATCCTTGTCCTGTCTAAATATTTGATTCCTATATGACCCTTATAGATCCAAGATCAAGGGTATTATAGCTTTAAAAATTTTAGATGCATTAGGACATAAAAAAACCTTATAAAAATAAAAATTATATTTTAAATTTTAAATTATTTATATATTTTTAAAGCCTAATAATTTTTAAACTTTATGGCAGTACAATTTAATCTATTAATTTTTTAAGACAGCAGTGAGTAGAGTGGGTAGTCACAGCATCAGCATTATTTGAGCCAGTGTTTGCCCCATGCTTCAATTCATGCATGACATTATGTCCTTTCCTGCCTGAAATAAAATCCTATTTGTTTGCATAATTAATCAGTGGTGAATCTGTCACTTCCCGCCAGATTTCCTGCAAAAATCCCCCCATAAAATGAACTTCACTGTTTCTATTTCAGTTATACTATCGGGTAACCTCGAGTTCAGCAAGGATCCCACTTATGAATTTGTGGAAGTTTGTGCTTTGCACTGTAATCGACAGTTATAACTGAGTGTCAAAGAATCATTACTAAGCGCCGCTACTCTGCAACCGCTGTAGCACTGGATGCGCCAGAACAAGAAGCGAAGCAAGCAGAACGCCCGCCTAAAAGCGGCAGCGGCCAACAACAAGTTAAACAACACTAACAGAAGTGTGAGTGCCGGCCGGCCCCATGGTTTGTGTCTCCTTATTGCGTTCTTGTTTTATTAGCGAAGGTAAAAACCTGCGAGTTGTCTATGGCCAAGACGGCAGCCCAGAGCTGGTTCAGGCAGCTGGCTACTGCCGGCATTAACCGATGCGCTAGGCTTGCCGGTCTGGACTATCCAAAAATCATAGTTAGTTATCTTTTCTCAAGTGGCTTTATGTCGAACTCGGCTAAGCCTTCATCGCCGCCGACCGAGGCGGAGCAGCAAGAGCCTTTGCGCCACTGCTCCGGCCCCGTTGGCCTTTCTGCGCGAGACCCTCGCCCAGCTGAGACTGCAGGGCGGCGGTCGACCCAATCGGCGAAAGATCGGTCGGCCTCGCCGGACGCCTCGGACGCGTCGTCTGACCGCCGCCTCGGTCGAACCGGCGCCGGCAGCAAGAGGCCCCAAGTCCGGGCATGCCGGACCCGCGCCGGCCGGGCGACCTTGACAACAGCGGCGACGAGAACGAGGACAAGGCGGACAGCGCGTCCTGGGTAACCATTGACGAGCGCACCACCGCCGACCATTGCAGCTCAATCAATGAGGACGATCCCGAGGAAGAAGAGGAGGAGCTGCTGCCCGACCTGCTCGAAGACGGTGGCGTCGGCGTGCGCGGTGTCGGCAGCAGCTTTGATGAGTACGCCGGCCGGGCCCAGCTTGATGATGACGACGGCCCGCTGCCGGACGAACTGGATCCGCCTTTGGCGATGGCCGGCGGGGGCGGCGGCGAAATCGTAGACGACGAACCACCCGACGATGAGGGCGACGGCGACGAAGGGCCGCAGGGCCAGCGACGACGAGCAGGGAGGACTCGAAGGGACTACTGCAAGGGCGGCTACCACCCGGTGAGATCGGCCAGATCTACAACCAGCGCTACCACGAGTGAGTGGCGATGCGATTTGCCGCGTGCAGCGGGCGCAGAGGCCCGGCCTTGCCCGCCTGCAACCCATCAGGGAGACCAGCCGTAAGCAGCTGACTGGCCGGCTGCCAAATCTGCACCCTTGTGCCTTCCCGCGCCTTGCAGGTGGTTCGAAAGCTCGGTTGGGGCACTTCTCCACCGTGTGGCTGTGCTGGGACATCCAGCAGAAGCGCTTCGTGGCCATGACGTGGTGAAGAGCGCCGCGCACTACACCGAGACGGCACTGGACGAAATCAAATTGCTGAAATGCGTGCGCGACTCCGATCAAACGATCCATTTCGCGACAAAACTGTTAATCTAATTGACGACTTCAAGGTCACCGGGGTTAACGGCACCACGTGTGCATGGTGTTCGAGGTGCTTGGCCACAACCTGCTGAAGCTCATCATTCGCTCCAACTATCAGGGCATTCCGCTGGCCAATGTTAAAACTATCATTAAGCAGGTACGGTTTGAATGGGGGCCCGGCCTGGCTTTGGATTCGGTTCAGGTTGCTAAAAATGTGTATAAATCACTGGCAGCTAGCTAGTATGACTGAAGGGTATGGACACCGATCTAGTGAATGACCTAAAGGGTGATCCAAAAAATAATGAAAAGCATAAAATTCAGCTAATGACGGACCCAGAGAGCAGCTCAGGGAATGACCCAGATAGCAGCCCAGTGAATGACCCAGATAGCAGCCCAGTGAATGACCCAGATAGCAGCCCAGTGAATGACCCAGATAGCAGCCCACGTGAATGGCCAGAGGGCAGCCCAGTGAATGACCCAGATAGCAGCCAATGTAAATGACCCAGATAGCAGCCCAGTGAATGACCCAAGATAGCAGCCCAGTGAATGGCCCAGAGGGCAGCCCAGTGAATGACCCAGATAGCAGCCCAGTGAATGACCCCAGAGAGCAGCCCAGTGAATGACCCAGATAGCAGCCCAGTGAATGAACCCAGATAGCAGCCCAGTGAATGGCCCAGAGGGCAGCCCAGTGAATGACCCAGATAGCAGCCCAATGAATGACCCAGAAAGCAGCCCAGTGAATGACCCAGATAGCAGACCCAGTGAATGGCCCAGAGGGCAGCCCAGTGAATGACCCAGATAGCAGCCCAGTGAATGGCCCAGAGGGCAGCCCAGTGAATGACCCAGATAGCAGCCCAGTGAATGACCCAGATAGCAGCCCAGTGAATGACCCCAGATAGCAGCCCAGTGAATGACCCAGATAGCAGCCCAGTGAATGACCCAGATAGCAGCCCAGTGAATGACCCAGATAGCAGCCCAGTGAATGACCCCAGAGAGCAGCCCAGTGAATGACCCAGATAGCAGCCAGTGAATGACCCAGATAGCAGCCCAGTGAATGACCCAGATAGCAGCCCAGTGAATGACCCAGATAGCAGCCCAGGAATGGCCCAGAGGGCAGCCCAGTGAATGACCCAGATAGCAGCCAAGTAAATGACCCCAGATAGCAGCCCAGTGAATGACCCAGATAGCAGCCCAGTGAATGGCCCAGAGGGCAGCCCAGTGAATGGCCCAGAGGGCAGCCCAGTGAATGACCCAGATAGCAGCCCAGTGAATGGCCCAGAGGGCCGCCAGTGAATGACCCAGATAGCAGCCCAGTGAATGACCCAGATAGCAGCCCAGTGAATGACCCAGATAGCAGCCCAGTGAATGACCCAGATAGCAGCCCAGTGAATGATCCAGATAGCAGCCCAGTGAATGACCCAGATAGCAGCCCAGTGAATGACCCCAAGAGAGCAGCCCAGTGAAATGACCCAGATAGCAGCCCAGGTGAATGACCCAGATAGCAGCCCAGTGAATGACCCCAGATAGCAGCCCAGTGAATGACCCAGATAGCAGCCCAGTGAATGACCCAGATAGCAGCCAGTGAATGACCCAGATAGCAGCCCAGTGAATGGCTCAGATAGCAGCCCAGTGAATGACCCAGATAGCAGCCCAGTGAATGGCCCAGATAGCAGCCCAGTGAATGACCCAGATAGCAGCCCAGTGAATGGCCCAGATAGCAGCCCAGTGAATGACCCAGATAGCAGCCCAGTGAATGGCCCAGATAGCAGCCCAGTTGAATGACCTAGAGAGCGGCAATACAAATAAAGATCGACATCCGCCTTCTTCAACTTAACGCCGCAGACTCTGCAAGGCCTGCAGTACCTGCACGAAAAGTGCAAAATCATTCACACGGACATTAAGCCGGAGAACATTCTAATGTGCGTCGACGAGCACTGCGTCCTGCGACTGGCCGCCGAGGCTCTGGAGTGCCAGAAGCTGAACATCCCGCTGCCTGGGTCCGCCGGTGAGTTCAAACGGCCTTTAATTGGTCGATGGCGAATGCCTAGCATGCTGGCTGGCTCGGCGGCCTGTCCTGTTGTGGCACTTGCTGATGGTCTGGCTGCGCCTGCCTGCCCGCCCCGAAATTCTCCCATCCTATTAACTGGCAGCGCTTCTATTTAAACATTAACCCCCAGCCTTTTCTTCCTACTCCTCTCTCTTTCACTTCATAGTATCCCTTGCTCGCTCTCCCGCGGGATTTTCGGGCCTGGCGCATTATGCAGCACCCCTCCGCCCAATCGAGCGAAGAAACGATGGGATTATTTCAATTTTTTTGGCCCGGTGCTACGATTAGCCTGTGGTGGCCTCGCTTTTTTACCCCTAAAAGTTTAAAAGGGCATTTCTGAAGCGCTGGTGCAGCCTGTTCAGCTTCATAGCGGGCTAAGTTCCCCTCCCGCTGCGGCTGTGCGCTAATGAAAACTTCTGCTGCATGGCCAACTGAGTGCTCAGCATCCACTCCATTAGCTGCGTGCACTTTTAGCCTGCCGTCCGCCTCTCTCTCCCTCTTCCTGCCTCCCCATCTCAGCCCAGCCTCGCCTCGTCCCCCCAGCTCAGCCTTAGCGACTTCTGATCTTGCCGCCTTGGCGTAATAAAATGAGATTCCTCATCGGGCCCTGGGCGATGGGTAAGGGAGGGGGAAGAGTTGATTTTGGCAGAAGTGTTTTTATCCCAATCGTTAAGCTGCCAGCGCCCACTCGGTGTAGATTGATTGTTGAGGCTCTGGTTGGCAGTCTGACTGCGCTTGCCTGCTGTTGCACCCGCTGACACGGCCCCGCCCCTCCCCGCTTATCACTGCAGTGTGCAAACATGGCCAACGGTGAGTGACACCTTCCTGCCTGCTCCGTTCACGTTTAGCTAATGTTTTTTTTGTTTAAAATAAGAGCTGACCATTTTTTTAACTGCCCGATTCTGTTCCGTTCCAACTGGTTGTGGCCGGTGGCCTTGCCGAATTACTTTGTGTTGATTTTTATGCTTGCATAGTTGAGCCGATGTGCATTACATACGATTATTGTATTATCGTTTTTTCGTTACTAAACTTTTATTACTGAAAACTCACCGCATGCTCGCCCCAGGCTTTTCGTGTCGTGCCGCTTGCATCGTGTCAATGTCTCATTAATTATGCAATGCTTTGGTTTCTGCCCCCGGTTTCGGGCTGGCAACGGGCGGGGTGGGTCTTCCCTCATGCCCCAAGTAGGAAAGTCGAACTGGGGACTCGGGGATATGGGATAATTATAGTGGCCTGTTGTCTGGCCGACGGACATCTCCGTAGTTTTGCGCCGCCCCCGCTCGAATTGGCAGCTGGCAGGCAAATGCTGGCCGTTCACCTCGCCGCTAATAATAGGGTTTTTAATTCAAGCTCGGCCGCTGGTAAACAATATGCAGCCTGCAGATCTGGCTGCGGCCATGTGTGCGTGCTGGGCGATTGAATTACTGGGCGTGATTATACCTGCTGCATAGCTGCCCGAATTTTATAAAGCAATACTTTGATTAGCAGCCAGTGTCACTGATTTGCAGATGGTCACTCAGATCAGTCACTAAATGATCAAGATTGAGTCACAGTAGTAAGCTTGCGATATTTCGACTTCTTATATTAAAGATATTAGTTGCATTATTGCATAGCAACGGTGCTCCACTCATTGAGTCATTGTACAGGTTTTCAATTTGCCCGTCTCACTGCGGCATCACCCAGTCATAGACCCCGCCGCCCCGTCCCGCAGTGAGCACCGCCCCGCCAGACCGCAGCTCGGACCCGTCCAAGATGAGCAAAAAACAAGAAGAAGAAAATGCGCAAGAAGGCCAAAAAGCAGCAGCAGCTGCTGGAAGGCGAGATGCGCGACCTGGCCTCTGTTGAGGGCCTCGACATCCCCAGCTTGGCCGTGGAGCGGGACACCGGGCCGGACCCCAGCAAGCAGGTGTGCCCCATTCAGGTGAAGCTGGCCGACCTAGGCAACGCCTGCTGGACCTACCACCACTTCACTGAGGATATCCAGACCCGGCAGTACCGCTGCCTGGAGGTGCTCATCGGCGCCGGCTACGGCCCGCCGGCCGACATCTGGTCCACCGCCTGCATGGCCTTCGAGCTGGCCACCGGCGACTACCTGTTCGAGCCGCACAGCGGGGACAACTACACCCGCGACGAGGACCACCTGGCGCACATCATCGAGCTGCTGGGCGCCATTCCCAGGCCGATCGCCCTGGGCGGCAAGTACAGCCGCGAGTTCTTCACTAAGAGAGGCGACCTGCGCCACATCTGCAACCTGAAGCCTTGGAGCCTCTACGACGTGCTGCGCGAGAAATACGGCTGGCCGGAGGCCCTTGCTGCCCAGTTCGCCGACTTCCTGCTGCCAATGCTGGAGTAACGACCCGGCCAGGCGCGCCACCGCCGCCCAGTGCCTGCAGCATCCGTGGTTCGTCGACGAGGAGCTCAACGAGCAGGAAGGCGCCGCCGCCGCCGCTGCTGTTGCTGGTGCTGACGGCGCCGAGAACAACGGTGTCGGGCCCGCGGCTGCCGTCCGGGCCATGGCGGCTGCCGCTGCTGCCACCGCTTCTTCGGTTCTGGTCGGCTCGCGCGGCGACGCCGAGGAAGCTTCACCAGCCGACGAGCCGCCACGCTTCAACGGCCGCGCCCACTCCGCCCCGGCGCCTGCCGCCCCCGTCACAGCCGCCGCCGTCGCCGCCAATTTCGCGGAGGTTTCCGCCGATAAGATTGTCGATGACGAGGCCGACGTCGAAGACGGCAAAGATGTTGCCGCTGCCGACGTGGCCGAATTTGTGCAGGCTTCGCCGCTGCTGATGACAGACGACGACTCGCAGCCGCCCGGAGGCCCGGCGACGTCCACCGAGCCATCTCAACCGGCCGCGTCGCCTGCTGCGGCATTGAAAGAGGCTGCCCCTGACGCCAAGGCGGAGCCGCCGGCAGTCTGAGCCTCCAATCTCGCTCCTTCCCCTTGAATTGTCGACGCCTTTCATCTTAATCTCGCTTTGCTGTCTAAAAATTTTACCGCTATTTGCTGCCCATACTACTGCTATATTAGTAATATAATTATATTTTTCTTTCTCTAATTTACCCTACTAGCCCTGTAGTCCGGCAGTTGCACCTGTCGGACAGACCGCACTTGGCAAGGCCTCCCCCAGGCGGGCCGTTTTGCATTCTGTGCGTCCGATTCTAGCCTGATTGAATTCCTTCCTTCCTGTACGGGGCGGCTGCGAGCCCGCTGCCCCTTTAGTTTCTGTGTTTTCGGCCCCGATTTTTTTGGTATCTTTCAGTTTGCTGCGCCCCGCCTTGAAAGCCCCCGCTGCGCCCCCTGTCGCTCGCAGCCAGTCTGTCTGTGTGGGGGCGGACCGAGCCAGCTGAGCATGGCTGATGGAGCTAATTGATAGCTCATGGATTCACAGCTGTTCTGAGCGGGGCGGGCGCTGCAGCAGTTCGGGCTTTTGCGCGCCTTCATTCGTTCACCAACTGCCCTAATCTTTAGTTGCCGACCACTATTTACTGTTATATTGAGTTACTGTTACTCACTGATTATGTTCGCTTATTATTATCATTCTGTCCGTTTTAGTTGAGCCCCTGCCCCGCCCCGAGAGCCGAGGGCTCCAGATTGCAATGTTCTGCTCGCGCACGCTAAGGCCCCGCCTCGCCCATGCAGATTGTCCCTGTCCGAGAGTTCTGATTCGGCCAACTTGATTCCTACTTGCGTTCGCTTCTCTTAGGGCCTTGCAAGGCGATCGCTGCGGCGGTAGCGAACAGCAGGGATTGTTTGAATCCGCCAGCAGAGAGCTAGAAACCGTGTTGTGTTAAGCAGAAATGCAGCTTCTTTAACTGTTTCTCCTGATCATATTAGCCGCCCGGCCCGCAGTGCACTTTGACTCGAATATGGCATTTTTTTTCGTTTTTTTCCCGAAAAGCTTCGAGGGTGTTTTTTTGTAAGCCGGGCGCGGCAGAGCTGCGCAGTTCGCTGCCGCGTCTGTTTTTTTTTTTTTACTCCCGCGCGCCTGCTAGGCCGCCCCGCAGCCGAAGAGACTCCGGCTCTCGGCAACTTTTCTGTCGGACTCTGTAGTGATTCTTCAGCATATTCTTATTAATATTAATATTATTTATATTTAATCCATGCACGCATATTTACATGAAACTGTTCCTGCAGTTCCTTTTTTCATTTCTACCAGCTTCTCAATAGCTTGACTATCTCTCTCTCTCTCTCTCGAACAGACGACTTTGCTAGCTAGAAACACAGACAAAGTGAGCCGCGATTGTGAAATATAGCAAATAATAAGCTGCATAATCTAAACCTCCAATAAGCTCCGACTTGTTTTGCGTTGGATTTTTTTGCATTGCTAAATCTGGGTGAAATTTGTGGTCCTTGTTTCGATGGTATCAGGGACTGAAGATCATACTACTGAGCAGTAGTGTGCTTTTTTCATCGGTATATTTACGATTTTACGAGTATGTGTTTCGTCTTAAAGTTGCGAAGTTTTTGTTTTATCATCTGTACGGGACCTTCGGTTGCTGGATTTCACACCAGCTGCGACTGAGCCTCGTCAAGTGCGGCCGCCGCAGCCTGCGCCCGCCACTACCGAATTTGGCAGCGCCCGGCGCAGGCCCTTGTTGAATGCCACGGTGATGCAGGGCACAGCGGCTGAGCTGACGAAGAAGCAGTAGTACAGGGTGAACTCCATCCCGATGGCCAGCACGTTGTCGATGACCATGGGCAGCAGGCTGACGAACTGCACCAGGTTGCCCAGCACCAGGCCGAGCAGGGGCCACCGGGTCTGCTCCAGGCTGCCGCACCGCCTCTCCTGGTTTCTGTGCCCAACTCCTGGCGGCCTGGAGCGGGCGCGAGTCAGCAGCAGGGCCGCCGTGCCGGCGTAGGCGCCCAGAGACAGCAAGTAGCTGGCGGCGGACACAATCGCCTTGGTGACGGTGTTCACCCGGCTGTACTCGGCCATGAAGTCGCACGCGGCGGCTGTTGATGGTGCGCGCATCACACTGATCCATCGCCAGGCCTGCATCGCCAGCTCCGCCGTTGCCATAGCTACTAGGCCGGCGGCCAAGATCAAGCGGACATTGCGGCGGCTCCAGCGGGTGCTGGCCGGCGCGGCGATGGCCAGCAGCCGGTCAACAGCCAGCAGGCCGTAGACGTAGATCTCGGCGCCGATAGCGAAGTCGCGCAGGCTGAGCACCAGCCGCAGCAGCGTGACGCGGCGCAGGTCGAAGCCGTTCTCCGTCTCGGCGTGCCAGTGCTCGCTGACGAGTGCAGCCCCGTTGATCCGGTTGTGATAGCCGATCCCGATGCGGAACAGCAGAACGAGGAGCAGCAGAGCCTCGGCGAGCTCGCACAAGCTCAGGACCAGCGTCAGAAAGCGGAAGCTCCGCCTCTGGATAGCGCCGGGTCGGCGTGTCAGCAGCCCGATGATGAAGCTGTTGCCAGCCAGAGCCACCGCGCAGATGATGGCGTAGATGACGAAGAATGCGGCTCCGGTGGCGGTCCTGCCCCGGTACTGATAGGCCGGGCAGGCCTCCGACTCCGCTGACAAGTTTAGGGCCACTGCTGGCGGCATTGCGAAATCCAGCACTGCTTCAGGCAGCTGGGGAGCGGAGTGAGGAATCCCGCTTTAGTCTGCATACGGCGCGTAGGGAAACACTAATAAGCGCGTAGCGCAGTCGGCCAACCTCCCGGCTCCCCTGCGATTCGAAAATTCTGGTACTAATAATTCTTCAGACCAGCCGCGACGACCCCGAACGCATGGCACTTTTGCCTAAGTTCCTGCATTCGGCATCCAGTCACGGCAGACTCGGTGGCTCCAGCACGCACGCTGGGCCAACCAGAAACCACTGTCGGATCCTCAATTATCCCAACAGGATGCACGTTCCTGCAGACTTCTGCTGCCTTTTCTTCATTTCTTGCTCTCTTCGTGCAGCATCAAGCACTTTATCTGGTCAGAATGTTAGCCTGCTGTTTTTCACTGCCTTACCTTGGCATGTCCAGCGTTTTTTAGCAATGATTTCTGGACTTTTTCCAGGAAAATGTGCACAGATATCTTTTTCGCTTTCAACTCCACCTGCTAGGGAACTGAAAGGAAGAGGCTGGACCCCAGTACTCGCACTTCATCTTGATTCCTGAACCAAAGGAACAAAAAAAAATTCACTAATTTTAGAAAATCGAAAATAAAATAAAATTTGCCAAGCTTTTTAGCTATGGATTGCGACTGTGCGATGTATTTTTATATCATAAAATGTTATTTTTTGAGCCGTTGCTAACTATAAAGCAAGGACACCTTAAGTAGGACGGGCCACTCCGTTTCCTGGAAGTGTTGGAGTCCAATTTTTGCGAAAAAAATACATTATGGAGATAGGGAATTTGCAGTTTTCCGACAAAATTAAAGATTGCGCTCGATTGGAAGCAGATGCAAATCTCATCTTTTGATATGTAGTTCCTGCCTTATTACGCCTTTAAATTATCTTCGCAATGTATTTTTTCGCGAAAATTGGACTCCAAAAACTTTCCAGGAAACGAAGTGTCCGTCCTTCTGTCCTAGCTATAAAGTTAGTAACTTTGTCCTAGATGCTGTGTTTGCACTGTCAGATCCTAGCACACCTTTTGGAACTATATGTACGCTCGTAAAATATAATTCTTACAGCTCATATTAGATGAGGCCGAAGTAAAAACTCATTGAATTCTACTGTGCAACGCTATGGGGAATTCGGATACCAGTCCAGGTAATTATTGCAGAGGTCCCTGAAAACCTATAGGGGTGGGGATGAATGTTATAAATTATATCCTAAGGTTGAAACTCCAGAGTTCCCCTCCCAGTCTTACCTTGCGCACGCATGTTCAGGCCGGCCCCCAAACGACTCTGAACGGATGACTCACACCAGGGGGCTTGTGCGTAACGCGGCAAACAGCGGCTTTAATGCCATTTTGGCCTTATCTCTCTTGTTTGAAACTTCAACAGGCTACTCCTAAAAATGATACGGGATGTGCCTGCATTTTGAAGATGAAGAATTTATTTAAAGATCTTAAAGCTACAGACATGCTCCTAAATTTCTCCAATGATCAGCCGGATGCATTCAATCAATAAATTCAACCACGTTAACCGGTGGGAAGAGAAAACTGCATGACATCTCACTCACAGGAAAGCACTATTTAACAAGTTTCA
Source organism: Macrostomum cliftonense (assembly GCA_950096795.1). Lineage (NCBI taxonomy): Eukaryota > Metazoa > Platyhelminthes > Macrostomidae > Macrostomum > Macrostomum cliftonense. Next base: position 18,568 of record CATNEM010000015.1, read on the forward strand.
ATAGACTGACTGAAACTGCGCCTACTACCAACTACAGAGCCACTGAGGCACTGAGAGCTATTTTGAGGGCAGGAGGCGAGATCGTTCATGAGTACAACCAAACCGAAACTGCGAAGTGCCCCAGGGTCCAATTTTATTGTCTTCCAATCCCATGTCGTTTCTTCCTACTTACGTTACATGCATGGTTTCTCTAATCCAAAAAGTGTCAACAGATTAAGCCTGTAGCATTTATTGCAGGCTCTCGTGGTGGTTATTGGTTTTGAAGTTACAAACATATTTGTACATTTGTCACAAGGCTAACAAGTGTAATCCAGTCAGTTTTTATGAGATTAAAAGAAAGAAATTAAATATGGGCGATGCACAGCGCCAATGGTCTATGGAAGAAGCCCCATGCATGTAATGATCGGCTTGTACCAGCATTCTACGAGTACTCACTGAGCTAGTTAGAAAATTAAATCTGCTTATAGACCTTGTCATTTAAAAACCTCACTGAAGGCGGAGCAACAACTTTAAGCCAGCCACTTCGCTAGCTGTCTATTCAGATAAGTTTTCTCTTACTGATTTAGTGGTTTTTAGTTCGCTTTGTATTTGTATTGGGCTAATCAACGGTATGGTACTCTACTTAAGGCGAGTAGTAGTAGCAGCAAAATATCGCATGCCAAAAGCATTACGTTAATAAGTGATTGCTTTCAAATTTCTAGCTTAACATGAAGCTTAACTTACCGCGATAATTACTTAATTCAAAGTTTAAGATAAATTTTAATCAAGAAATGAAGTTACATTCAGCATTTACATTGCTGTTGCATTTTACCAGTCATATTTGCACAGGCTGATGGGCCTAGACTGGAAGGGGCACCTTATCAGGCCATTTATTTTTACCCTTTTTAACGCTCTCGAAGTCGTATGTAAGTAGAAGTAGAGCACTAACGAGGTGTACACGTACACTTCACAAGTCACAACTACGAGTACTTGGCCCCTGGTCCTGGTAAAAACAAGAAAACCCACACTATAGGCCTATACTAATATAGTACAGGCCTAGTGGTCGGAAATCCTATTTCTACTAATTAAGCCGTAGTCTTGTATCCATAGTACACACAGTGACAATGTTGTATATTCCTGAGCATGTCTATCAATGAAAACTACATTAATTATGCAAGACAACGCAAGTTATAAGGCTCTCCCATTATCACAAAATAAATCTAAGCTTAGTGGTAGGCTAGGCCTAAGAAGTAAATAATCGTCTGATTGTGCATTGTTGTTGCCGTTGGGTCAATACACTTCCATACATTGTGTCCAGTATTTTTTAGCAGCCTGCTTAAACTAAATGCCTTTGCTGGTAGGTGGCAGCATGGCTGCGCCTGCGCCAAAAAATAAAATCAGTAAAAATCTATGCTATGCGCATGTCAATGTTACAATGTAGTAGGCACTGTAAAATGTCCTCCTCATGTTGAATTCAAGACAAATTTATTTACAGCTCCGATGGCAAAATTTGTAAGCACAACGTCATACATAGAAATAGTAACTTTTAAAAGTAAAACTTAGTTAGGCCTAACGTGTAAATTTTTACGCATGTTCTAAAAAGCCTGCCTATACAACAATAACGTTATGAGACATTAGAAAATGAACAATGACAGGCCTGGAGCCAGTTAAAATAATTAAATAAGATGCTTTTGGAGGCATAATTTGTTCCAAGCAGGGCTGTGATACATATAACTTATCGTAACTTTGTCGCACAGCCCGCAGAAACAAGTGTAGCTCCAATTTTTATCCAATAAATGTATTATTTAAAGCAAGACAATAGGTAAGGTAGGTAGTCCTGGACGAATTATCAAAGTCTGCATAAAAGACAGGGTATTGAGCTGCGCTTTTAAATGCAGTCTGCATCTCACTACCCATGTCTTTCACGTAGACAAGGAACAAGTACAATCACAGATATTTATACTTACTTACTGGCGAAAATCCCGACGTGGATACCTCGATTTTAGCACGTGACTAAGCGGAAAATAACCACTGTTCGACTGCACGCGGATAGGTTTTCAACAGTTATTTTTGTAACGCAAGGGCAATGAAAACGGTATGGAGAAACATGAAAAGATAACAAAAAACACGACGACAAACGCATTCAAACAAAAATTTTACGTATTTTATAATTTTAGATTTTAGCAGATTTTTCGACGCTGCGAAAACTTTAGCTATCTCTTTTTAAGTATTAAATAAACTATTTAATTTAATACTATAAATACATATTTTTATTTTTGTGGTTTAAACTGATTGGTATTATACTCGATGTATGCGGTATCCCGTCCATGGCATTGTATATGTATTGCAATGTAATTGAAAATTTGTAGTAATGAGACATCATTTTATGATGAATAAAAGTTATCTCATTGCTGCAGCTTTAAAACGGTTACGAAATATCAAAACTATTAAAAATCACTCGTCGAAAAAATAAAACACACACCAGAACAAAATGAGCCCTGTTATTATTTAATTCAGAATAACGTGAGCGAAAATCTACATAAGAAGTTTATAAAACGCTTAAATGTTGTTTTGCATTGTTACAGTTACAGGGCACGGCTGCATAAAACTCATTAAAAGGGTCCATTAAGTTGTGGAATATTTTATGATTATGATTAGGATCATGTCATGACAATGGTATATTTCGTTCCCTTTGATTTTTATGCTTAAGTTTTCTACCATTATTATACAGCCTTATTAAATCCTGCATGTAATTTTTTGAGAATAAGATTAATTTCGCGTACAATGCGTGCTTGTGATAAGGATGCTAAACTTTTCGTCAATAAAAAATATATATATAATACCTCGTACTAGCTAATTTCGGATTTAGCATGCTCGTCGATGATGTTAAACCTCGTAAATAATGCCGCTATTAAATCAGTACGGGCAAACATTTCTCTTCGAATGGTTCAATTTATTTTTAAATTCAGTATTTGATGCTAAATTATATCACATTTTCAAAAGATACGTAGCCGAATATAATTACGTATTGTGGGCTTTTGAAGTAACCAAATATATAATATTTAGACCTAAAGAAGTAGGGTTTTACAACTCTGTACGCTATTTTACATTGGCTTTAGTTTCCGACATCGATAAGACAGGCGGTAAAATTTTACTTCACTCGCTGAATATTTGCATAACTTAATTACAAACATTTAATAATGACTAACCTTAATAAATTTTGTGGGATTAAATCACATACATATACATAAATTATTAAGCATTTTAATTCATTTATTTAGTATAAAAACCTAGCGAATGGAACTAATTCATTAGATTTCAAAATATATTTATTTTTAATTTATTTAACGTAGCAAATTAGTCTTCATAAATTCATGCATATTTCTAAATATAATTAGCATAAAGTTATTTGGTGCTTTAATATAGCCCGACATGATATTCCAGTAATTAAATGATGTACTGAAGGGATTTTCTGCGGCATTTTCCTCTCACAATCATTTATTGCACCAACGCAGCACCGTAGTCTGTAGTTTAGTGTTTCATTTTAACTAATCTTCATTCATGCTTCTGAAAGTGTACAGCACATGTTAATATTCATATAAAATGAATAAAACAACAGAATTGTAGAGGGGTTTAATTTTTTGGCCTAAGTTAGCTGCATGTCAATTACTTACGAACAAGCAAGTTTGCGACATTTAGCTACCGATTATTTATTATATTTATAAAGCAATAGCGCGCAAATCCATAACAGTACGAGTTGTTTGCCTGTGGCCAGTCTAGATCTAGAAAATCATTCCAATTGTAGCACTAAGCAAGTCCAAAATGAAATATATAAATTAAAAAAGCAAGACAACGCGGGAGAGAAAGCGGATGCCAGCCGGCTGTTAACCAGCGCGCTTCCCGCCAGCCGGCGGATTCTCGTCTAAGTTGATTCGGTCGCCGAACTTGTCGTACAGAACCTTCTTCAGGTGAGCCATTTCGCCGCGCAGACTGGCCGCCCGCTCCTCGTGCTCGCGGCACTTCTGCTGCAGGTCGCGCTTCTTCCGTTCTAAGCGTTCGTTGACCTCCTCAGTCGGCAGGTGGACAAAGACCTCGCCCAGCATGTACGGATGCAGGCCGCCTTCATCGTCGAGCAGCATCAAGTCATTCTCGGCGTCCTCCAGGTTCTGCAGCTCCTGCTTGGCGAGTTCCACGACCTTGGACTCTTCCTTGAATTTGATGTTTGCCTTGGCAAATCTGTTGATGTTCAGCTGGTCGCCCAGCGTCACTGTTGGGCCTTCGGAGTCCTGAAAGGCGGCAACGGCTTTCCGTTTTGGTTCGTGCTCGGGCCTAAGAGTTGCGCCGGGGCAGCCAAATTATTAGAGCGCATTTCTCAGGGATCTCATTTCTAGGAACTTATCTTAATATTCTAATATCTGGAATCGCATCTTGAGGGCGTCGTCTTATCTCTAGACCGATGCATTGAGAATGTCATCTCTAGAATGGTGCATTGAGGATGTCATCTCTAGAATAGTGCATTGAGAATGTCATCTCTAGAATAGTGCATTGAGAATGTCATCTCTAGAATAGTGCATTGAGGATGTATGTCATCTCTAGAATAGTGCATTGAGAATGTCATCTCTAGAATAGTGCATTGAGGATGTATGTCATCTCTAGAATAGTGCATTGAGGATGTCATCTCTAGAATAGTGCATAATTCAGACAGATGTGGCAAAAACCCATAATAGTTGCAAATAAAAAGCCAGAAGCAGTTTTTAAGGGAAAGTTGTTATTAATTTCTTTGAAGCGTGCATAGGGGAAAATACTCAAAGAAATTAGCGAGCGACGACGATTCTGTACAAATACAAAGACCCGCTTGGCCGCAGCGGGCCAATGGATCGCACGTTTCTACGAAAATAAAAATGAAAACGTTTAGCGCGATGAGCTTCACAAACGGTTCCACGGTTCCATTGCAATAGCAAATCTGAATCGAGCAAGAAACAATGAGAGCACGCTAAATAGAGGACGCGGGAGACTACTGAAAGTAGCCATATGAGCGCAGAAAAAATCGATTTCAAAAGAAATAATAAACTCCATGAACAAATAGGTAGTCACAAACTTGGAGGAAAACAGGCACGCAAGGGGGCAACATAAACAGGCAAATATCAATCATTTATTTAGAACCAAAAACCTTTTGGGGCCTCGTATAAGCAACTAGACAACGGGCGCTGAACGTATGACAAGTGAAAACCATACATGAAATAAGGTGACTCAATATACGGTGAGTAACTTCCTCCAAGGCGAACTTGGAACACAGCAGTAGCCTACACGGTTTACTTGTATTTCATTACAATTAGAAATGATAAAGCCGTACGTAAGCCGCGGGCGCAACTCTGAATAGGCAAAGTCAATGCCTTTATACCAATTAAACAGATGAAGTGCAAGAAGACAGGGGAGCGGCTTTCCCAGCTCGGCATTCATTAAATTAAGCACAAAATCTAATGGAAACCAGTCGCGTCCCGTTTCATAGGCTTGCGGTTCTGAAAGACCTATCGAGAATCAGATCTATAGGTATTTTGGATCGGATGTGTAGCACTGAATTGGGATCAGATCAATAGACACTAAGATCAGACCGAGAGGCACAAAATTTGACTGACCGAATCCAGCAGACACAATCCATGCATTAAGAATAGGTTGATAAAGTTAAATTAAAACATCATCCCAGGTCACGTGTCCTCGTCAGTGCCCTCCGGATGGTTCAGCACCCGCCTGTCTGTGACGAACAGCCACTTCTTCTGGTGATAGACGAGCTTTGTGAGGCCTTTGAGCACCACGAAGGCGAAGCAGCCAAGCAGGGTTCGCTGCAGGCTGGAGTTCACCCGGCGGAACAGCAGCTTGCCGACCACGGTGCTGACCGTGGGCAGGGCCAGGGCGCCGCAGAGCACCCGGGACACCGAGACCGGGTGGGCGGCCAGGCCGAACTCAACAGGAGGCGCTGGTGGCTGCTGCGGCGGTGCCAACCGCTGCTGCTGCTGTTGCTGCTGCTGGCGAGATCGGTAGCGGAGCAGCTTGGGGCCGTAGGTGCGGACAAGGCGGACAAGAGCCTCCTCCCAGCGGACCATCTTGGCGGCCACCAGCATGACGGGTATGCAGGGCAGGCCAACCAGCAGCATCATGGGATCCATGCGCTCCATAAAGCGCAGGCCGTCGCTATGGCCGAGGACCTGCGGTAATTGCGAGACGCAAAAACTATTCTGTTCAAGTCGCTCTCAATTGCAATTCGAATTTTACATGCGTTATAAATTCTTGAGACTAAGAGTACGAATCCCGACTGCCCAGCCCAATGAACAGGTTAAAGGTAAATAAGCTAAATCTGCAGGAGGCCTGTAGGCACATTGACCGCTTGAAGCGACAACGTTACACAACCAGCGACGGGCATGACTGTCCATTGCGCTGACTTCTGAAGCGCGTTCAGTTACACTATATACCGTATGCATGTATGCAGGCATGGACACACACGGTGCGCAACGGAATTCCAGTATAGCACCCAGGCACACACTCATATAGGCCCTCATGGGCCATAGCCCAACCAGTTCGTGCACAAGGCCCCAAATCATGTGACCCTGCACACGAAACCACGCTGGGATCAACGCGTGGTCGGACCGCCGAGCCACTCGCCCCCCTCAATGAACAGGTTCACTGCCCGGCTAACCTGCATGACCGACACGGCGCCGTAGGTGACGGCCGTCCAGTACACGGAGCCGACCAGCACAATGCCGGCGAAGAACGGGCAGATGTGCATCACCATCTGGTCCACGCGCTCCATCAAGTAGAGCAGGGTGTCCTTGGGCGGATAGAAAATCAAGTACTCGGCGTTGCAGGCGTTGCAGGACACGGTGAGGGTGGTGTTGCCGCGCTGCTTCTCGTCCACCCAGCGCTGCACGCAGTGCTGATGCACCCATTTGGTGTCGCCCCGGCAGCGGCACGGCCGCACCCACTCGGCCATCGGCTCGTCGCCCTCGTACGAATAGCAGACCCAGCAGCGGCGCCGCTTGTCGTCGGCATCGGACAGCACGCTGGGCATGTTCTTCGGGCCGGCTGAAACAGCTGCAAATGTGCCGGGCAGCGCCATTGAAAAAAATTTACAACGCAGAGATGCCAAAGGGTCTAAAAGGATAACAGCACAATTCGAGGATCAAGGGGGAACAATCCAAATTTGGGAAGATGGTGACCCAAATGACAATATTTGAGCAATGTCAATGACGACCTAAAACTAAAGACCCTGCTGATAGATCATGATTGAAAACTTCATGTACTGGTAGTAGACAATGAACAAATGTTGAAAATTGCTGACCCTAAAATGGTCCAAACCAAATATATAGGGATTATGGCTGTAACACGAAGGTATTACAATCTATATTCCTAAAGCTGACACCATTGTGTGTGTCAGTTTGGGGATTTTGGCCATAACCTAAATGAAATCATCATTGTCTATTTTTATTTAAATATTGAATATTTTTAACAATTTTTTGCCTTAATTTCTCAAGTTATGAGGAAGCAATTAATATAACTCAAGCAATAATAATACCTTCTAATTTAAGCTAGCTTTTATAAAAGTCATTTTAAATTTGTTCGAAATAAAAATATTCCAGAAAATCTTGTAGCCAAAAACATTGGGTGTAAAGAATTTAAGAGTCAATGATTGATTTTATTAATCCTATTAAAAAACAAATAAAAACCAAGAACTAACACGTTTGCTCTTGACCAAATTATTTTTTGAACTAGTAACTAGGAATAGAGGATATAGACTGGTAGGCTATGGACGAAATTCCTACAATTATACTAGCCTTTTTATAATAATTGTGTTGTCTAACCTTATCTTAAATATAATATTGTTGAATTTGTCTATTAATAGTTAGGCCTATTTAAATTATGACATTTACTTTAAACAAGGATATTTTAAATAGAAGTACAAAAACAAATATTTTATTTTAGTTAATATAAAGGCCTCTTAATATACATTGCTTTTAAAATTATTTTATATTTTTAACTCTATCATATCCATGTGTATAAATGATATGAATGATAATGATTCCTAGTATCCTGCATTAACAAAATGGCATAAATTTACTTTTGTTTGCAAAATTATTTTTTCCTTTTAAACCAGTGCTAATGATGTCGAATGATGTGGATTGATGTCAACTAGTAACTGAGAAATGCTCTAATGAGCATTGCTTAGTTTACTTTAATGCAGTCCTAATTGTTTCAGATTTTATATTTATATTTAGTTATGTCAGTGCCTATGCTGAGAGAACTTCATTTGGGCACTCAATCCATCATGGTCTTGGGGGCTATCCAGCCATTTGCAAATCAGAAGGGTCTTGAAAGTCCAAACTATAGTGAGGATTTAATAAAGCACTTAGCAGTGAGGGCTTAATAAAACTCTTAACAAAATTTCTGTCCTCAAATGTGGCTAGTTCAGGCCATAGACAACTTTCTTTCATTATTCTGTGCCAATGGCAACATTTTAAAATAAAAAATAATTTCACAAATGAAATTAAATTCATGTCAAAAATTGATAGCATATATATTGATTTTGTTAATATAGAATACTAGGATTCATTTCATATTGTGGAAGGCCTAGTCCATAATAATATTACTTTATAAAAAATTCAAATTTGCACTTAATTTTGTTTATCTATACTGTAACAATGCAGCTTTATTTTCATAATCTTTGTTTTACTGTTCTGTAATAATACTGTATTATAGATGCAATAATATTAGTATATTGTAAGTAAATATAACAAAACTTAAGGCCAAATACTATAAATACACACAAGTTAACTGCTGGAAAAAGCAAGAGGTTTCAGCCCTTTACAATAAAAGAGCTTTACAAGCAAAACCTGTCTAGTGTTCTGGCAAGTAAAAGCCTTAGTTATTTGAGTAGAGGCTTGAGGAGCAAGAGTGTTGGAAGCATTTGCTAATTGATTCTCAGATTGATACTCAGATTGATACTCAGATTGATACTCAGATCCCACACATTAGGTGCATAAAGTAGGAGTAAAAAGACGAGTGATATCAGAGTGAAGCTAGAGTGAAAGGATGTGACCCTCTGATCCACGGTACGCCTTCAGGCTGGAGATCAGTGCTTGCCACTTGGCACTGTCTGAAAGGCTACCATATAAATGCTAGTAGTATAGCTGATGTAAAGTAATATTATGGGGAAAGTATTTTAGAGAAGAATGCTACATTGATATCAGCAACAGTAGGAGCCCTACCATAATATAGCTACTATATTTTAAAAAATGGGACAAAAATTTCAGCATACTCAAAATCAATATAAAAAAAGTTGTTTTGTAAGTCAGGTAATTTGCAAATTATTACACTCTTGAGTCCCTAAACAAGTGCTACCAAAAGCAAATGTTGGTGATAAGTCACATGCAACTGGGATGGCTTAGGTTCACTTCTGTTTGGTAAATTATTTTGAGCAGATTTTTTTAAATTGCAGGAACAATTATAGTGTGGTGGCACAAATTTAAATTTTGTAAGTTGACATGGCTGTGCATGGCATAAGTTAATGTCTATGGGCAAAACTCCAAAGGGGTTTGAAGGGAGTGACAGTTTTCTTTGCGATATTGACATGGCTATGTGTGGCATAAGTTAATTTCTATGGGCAAAACTCCAAAGGGGCTTGAAGAGAGTGACAGTTTTCTTGGCAACTGGGCAGCTGGCAAGCTGATAATACTAGCATTTTTAGTTGTCACCTTCCACACAAAATTCCTGGTTGTCCATTGGCACCAATAACAATTATTCCTGCTGATGAAATACAACATTGAGATGCACTTCTCACTATTCCAATGGACCTATGGTCTAAACAAGAGGCTACATTACTATTTGACATGATTAGTACAATTTGCTAGCTAGTGAGGTACCAGCTAATAGAGAACAACTGGATCTGCTATAGCTGGATGAAGTTGCAATGTTGCCAAGGGAAGCATTTCTTGGATGGCTAGGCGTGGGACTGCAACATCTGCCACAGATAATCCTCAATCCAAAAAGGGTCATTCTTTGAGGATAGTTACCATATATGCCCAACACCCATCCAAACCGGACGAGTGAAATGGCTGCCAGCCAAGGTAAGTCACAAAATTGCTGATGTAAGTTGCAAAATTGTTGATAAAAATTGCAAAATTGATAATCTAAGTCCCAAAAGCAATGAAAACTGAGGAGGTAAGTTGCAAAATAAAGGAGATAAGTCACAAAAAGGAGGGGATAAGTTGCAAACAGGAGGGGGTAAGTTGCAAAAAGGAGGGGGTAAGTTGCAAAAAGGAGAAGAATTAAGAAGATTAAGGCAAAAGTGGTATGCGAGACCTTTTTTTGGTTTTTTGAAATTTGGCCCAAAGTAAGTTGCAAAATTGGTCAAAATTGGGGAGGTAAGTCGCATAATTTTGCTAAAACTAAGTTGCGCCAGATGGGTGAAATTTTTAGGTTGTGAAGTGAGCCACTAGCTAGATATTAGTCGTGGCTTCACTCTTTAGCACTTAGAAAATTTCTTAAATGTTAAACTTTTTTCCTCGGCTGTCCCTGAGTCTGTTTCTCAACACACTCTAGGTCCAGCCTGATCCCCTCGTGACTCATGATCTATTTTTAGCCGTGTGCACTTCTATTCCCTTGTAATGTGATTGTTATTGTAAACATCCCTGCGTGAGTCAGTTTCTATTTTTAGCTCGTTGTTTACCCAGTATCCTGTCATGTGACTGTCTCCCCCGCGTGAGTCATGCCTCTATTTTTAGCATATGACGTATGACTGTACTTTGCTGCCTGTCCATTCTGCGTCCTGTTGCTATTTTTAGCACATGATTCACTGCCCCTATGCGTCACATTACCTAATTTGGTCATTTCCCCACTCTTGTTCTTTAAGGCTTTGTCAACATGTTTACGGGCAAAGCTCTATATAAGCAAGACCCCTAAACCGGGAATTCTGCACAGTGCGTTTCTCTACCCTCCTGCTCGCTTGGTTCCGCGTTTCCTTGTCTGCTCTGCATGGTTAATGTACGATTGTCAGTTGTCGAACCTTATTCAATAATAAACTGGAAGATCAGCGACTTAACGACAGCAATTGGAAGGATCTTCTGCTAGTCTTCTTCCTTTGGCAATCTCCTGCAACTCAGCCGACCGCGGTGACGAGCCCGGAGATTCCTGGTGGCAGCACCCGCTACTTCTGAAATTGGACGTTCTACTAAGTTGTACATCACGCTACCAACCCCGTGTCGAAGTTCTCGAGACCCGCCCATCTGAGAAGGAGAACGGAAAACACAACATTGGTGTAGCAGCGGTGGAATCCGACATCGAACGCCCAATTCAAAGCGCCCTTTCGTATTTGCAACTCGGCCGGACCATGTACAACCTATTCAATCGAAGCAGAGAAGACGACGAGCGCAGCGTCAGCAGCCGGAGAAATGCAGTGACCAGCTCGGCAACAGTCGCTGCGGCCGCAGCAGCTGAAACGGCTCCAGAACCAGCCTGCGGCAGGCGCAGAACATCAGCCAGCCTGCCGACTGACGACCCACCAGACGAGCTTCTCGAGGATCTCAGGCAAGTCAACGACAATTTTGATCTTCGAGCGCTCCTAGGCACTCTTCAGCGCCAGCTAGACAGACCACCGCAGCAAAGTAAGCAAGTCAAGATCGTGAGGTACACGCCGCAAATGGACATCCGCGTGTGGCTAGCGGCCTTCGAGCAGCGATGCGAGATGGAGAACATTGTCGAAGACCGAGAGATGAAGCAGCACCTGCTCGCCAGTCTGGACCTCGCGACTGCTTACCCGGCTGTCCTCGGAATGGATCTGCCTCGCCATGCCCGCTACGAGGAGGTCAAACAGCGCCTAATCGAGCGATTCGCCCGTCGCACCGGAGCCGATGAATGCCGAGAGCGTCTCCGCTGTCGTCAGCAAGGGAAGAACGAGTCCCCAGACGAATTCGCCGACGACCTGCGATTTCTCGCCGAGCGTGCCTACCCGAGGCTTCTGCCAGAAGATCGAGAGCGGGAGATGGCCGATCAGTTTCTCGCTGGTGTTCGCACGACCCCGGATCTTCGCGAGTGTCTCTACCGAGCTCGTCCGCAGACGCTGACCGACGCCCTGAGAGAGCTGTACCGTCTGGAAGGCGCCCGTGAATTGGCGCATCGCAGCGCTCAACCCCCGGTCAGGATGATGGGCGGGGAGACGCAGGAGCAGCCGGACGTCATGAACAAGGCCGTCCAAGCCATCACGGACACCCTGCAGAAGCAACAGGCTCTTCTCAGCAACCTGACCAGGCAGCAGCAGCAGCTATGGACCCAGCAGCAGCAGGCCCCGCTCCAGATGCAACAGCTGCTGCAGCAGATGCACTCGTCATGGAACCCGCCTTCGCCGCCGACTCAACAGCCGATGATGATGCAGGCCCCGCCGATGATGGCGCCTCAGCAGCAGCTCCCAGCCCAACAGCAGCAGCTGACTCCGCAGCAGAGTCCGCCGCGTCAGGCCGTGATCTGCTACCAGTGCGGCCAGCCCGGTCATCGTCGTACGCAGTGCCCGTTCAACCAGCAGCCGTCGGGAAACGTGCATCCGGAGGGCGAACACGGCAACGTCCTCCGCGAAGCCCAGACCCCGGCTATCTGGCCGACTCCGAGTGGTCCCGCGAGGAAGCCGCAGGACCAGAAGAGCCGCTAACTCCACCGCCAGAATCTGAAAAGGAGGGTGGTGAGACTGTAAATAACTCATTTGTAAATATTACTCATTCGCGTGACGCTGACCCCTATGTGACTGGCCGTGTGGCACGGCGCGAGGTTGCTTTCCTGCTTGATAGCGGTAGCAGAAAAAGTTTCCTTGGCGCGTCCACATGGGCCGCTATTCGTTCCTGCATGCCCTGTTGTATTATTACTCCCGTTTTTCCTAATTGCGTTACTATGTATGATGGAACGAAGCTCCCGCTGTCCTGCAAGGTGACTATCCCCGTTGAGTTTGGTGACTTCGGTGAGGAAGTCGAGTTTTTCGTCACTGAGTCGGACTGTGAGAATCTTTTGGGAGTGGAGTTCCTACGTAATCATTGCCGTTCAATTGATTTTGCCGATGCCATGCTTAAGTTTTTGAATGGTACCTGTATTCCTATTCGTTTTTGCCGTCATGAATTGCAACCCTGCAGGGTGTACACTGCCGAAAAGTGCACCTTGCCCCCTCGTAGTTCTGCTCTTATCCAGATTCAGTTAGATGACCATCACCCCGAGAACTACGGCTCGCCGAGCATCGTGGAGTTGGTGACGACCAAGCTCAACCCTGCCTGCGCCCCGTTGGATGCGGCCCCGGCACTGGTGACGATGCCAGACGGCAGAGGCTATCTCGAGGTCATCAACAATGCCGACCAAGAAGTTCAGCTGCAGCGTCATCTACGTCTCGGAATCTCGACGCCGCTGCGCACGTCCGACCTGATGTACCTGCAGGAGAAGTCTGAACCCGAGTCTGAAGTCAGGAGAGTCGCCGACCAACCAGCTGAGACCGACAACGCCTGGATCGACGAGGTCGAGATCAACGACAAGCTGACACCTGATCAACGTCAACGAGTCCGCGCCCTACTCGCCGATTGCAGCGCCGCGTTCATGAAGCATCGCCTGGACGCCGGGCTGACTCACCTAGTGACGCACGACATCATTCTCAAGGACCAGACCCCAGTAGCTCTGCCGCCTCGCCGTATTCCTCCGCACCTCAAGGAGAAGCTCGACGATATGCTTGACGAGATGCTGAAGAAGCGGATTATCCGGCCTTGCTATTCGGCGTACAACTCCCCGATGATGATCGTGCCCAAGAAGGACGGCAGCATCCGCATCGTCCACGACTTCAGAGCTCTGAACGACAAGTGCGTCTACCGACCCTATCCATTGCCGCTGATTCAAGAGACGTTCGCCAAACTGCGCGGAGCCCAATGGTACTCCAGCCTGGATCTAGCGCAAGGTTTCTGGCAAATACCGCTCCGGCAGTGTGATCAGCAGCTGACCGCCTTCTCCGTGATTGACCGCGGCCAGTTCTGTTTCAACGTTCTACCGATGGGACTCGCTGACAGCCCTGGCAGCTTCCAGAGATGCATCAACAAGCTGCTAGACGGACTAGCGCCAGCCAAGGCCCTCGGCTACATGGACGACATCGTGATTCATTCGGTCACCTTCGAGGAGCAGCTCAGCAACCTGCGCGCGGTTCTGCAGCGAATCATCGACGCCAACCTGAAGGTGAAGCCGAAGAAGTGCCACCTGTTTCTGAAGGAGCTTCACTACCTTGGACACGTGGTGACTCCTGAAGGCCTGAAGACTTCGGAGGACAAGATTGCCCAGATCCGCGACTGGCCAGTACCGACTACAGTCACGCAGCTGCGACAGTTCTTGGGCCTCGCTAACTACTATCATCGATTTGTCGACGGATATGCTGAGATTGCTGCCCCGCTGCACGCCCTGACGAAGAAGGACGTCACTGGATTCAAGCAGAAGTGGACTTCTCAGCATCAAGAAGCATTTGACGCGTTGAAGACTCGCCTTTGTTCTACTGAAGTGCTGGCGCTACCTGAGTTTACACATGATCCGGCTGTAACCTTTGTCCTGGACACCGATGCCTCTGACGTTAGGATTGGTGCGTGCCTCGGCCAGGTGCAGTCAGATGGAGTGGAGAGGCCAATCGCGTACTTCAGCCGGAAGCTGCGAGATCCGGAGACGCGGTACAACGTGACGAAGCGAGAGCTGCTTGCCATTGTGGATTCGATGCGCCATTTCAGGCACTATCTGATTGGTAAGCCCTTCATTGTTCGCTCTGACCACAAAAGTCTCCTTTGGCTGCTAGCCCAGACAGAGTCGACTGGCATCCTCGGTCGATGGGTCGAGCGACTCAGCGAGTTCCAATTCAAGCTGGAGCATCGGCACGGACGGTTTCACGGAAACGCAGACGCGATGTCTAGGCGGCCAGCTACGCCACCGATCGAGTACGACCGTGGACGACTGGTTTTCCCTGGAGCCACCCCAGCGACGCTCAACAGCGACCCAGCTGACGACATCGAGGTCAAGGACCTGACCGACACCCCAGCAGCACCTGCATCAGCAGCCTGCTCAGGCATCGCTCAGCGACTCCAGGAGCAACGATCAGACTCTAGCAGCAACCCGGAGGCCACTGTTCCAGCCCTCCGCCGCGCAGCCCAGAGCCCCTGCCGGATGCTCGAGACCCGACCGGACGCCGCCCCGAGAGCCCCTGCGCCAGCAGTCTCCACCAGCGCCGCCCGCAAGAAGCGTCAGCAACCTGCTCAGACTCGTCAGCAGCGTCACCAAACTGACCAAGTTCTCAGCAGACCAGCCAAGCGGAACTCACGCAAAGAAGCAACCTTCATCGAGATGTCTCGCCAGCCTGGGAGTGGTCAGCTCTTGATGACAGCCGCAGCGTCGCCACTCGCCCAGAGTCGACAGTCGGCTGCAACTGGCCTGGACAGACGATCGCAAACTGACAGTCGATGCTGCCCAACGCCTCAACGATCGGATTCGGTTTCTGTTGGTGCCGTGAGTGCACCGGTTGCTATTGTCGGACGTTCGCCGACTGATGTTGCGAGGTCAGGCCCCACGGAGCGGCGCAGCCAGGGCGACACCAGGTCGACAGTCCAGTGTTCTACTGTATCAGACGGTGCCGTGAGTGCACCGGTTGCTATTGTCGGACGTTCGCCGACTGATGTTGCGTGGTCAGGCCCCACGGAGCGGCGCAGCCAGGGCGACACCAGGTCGACAGTCCAGTGTCCTACTGTATCAGACGGTGCCGTGAGTGCATCGGTTGCTATTGTCGGACGTTCGCCGACTGATGTTGCGTGGTCAGGCCCCACGGAGCGGCGCAGCCAGGGCGACACCAGGTCGACAGTCCAGTGTTCTACTGTGTCAGACGGTGCTGTGAGTTCACCTGTTTCTACTGTAAAACGTTCGTACGCTGATGTCGTAAGGTCAGGCGCCACGGAGCGGCGCAGCCAAGGCGACACCAGGACGACAGCCTCTTGTTCTACTGTATCTGCCGGTGCCAGGAGTGCACCCTTGCCTACTGATCAAAGTGCGGCCAGACCCCTCGGAGCGGTGCAACCAAGACAGCATCCTGACAACGACACCTTCTGACGGAGCCGACAGCACGACGGCTGCGGGAGTCCGGAACCCGCTGCCATGCCGTGCCCTGCTCACCGATTTTCTGAAGACGCCGATGACCCGAGATCAACTCGTGGAAGCCCAGCGACGAGATCCCGCAGTCGGCTACGTGTACAATCTGATCGCCAATGGAGCAGCGAAGCCCGAGTTCGACGACAGACTGCAATTGACGAGAGATCAGCGAAATCTACTGGGATACTACGAGAACTACTTCCACGACGACGGCCTGCTGATGATCAATCCGACTGGTGGCCAACAGGCGGAGCGGATCGTGTTGCCGGCGTCATCGGATGAAGAGGTTCTCCAGCATCTCCACGACTCACCGCTCTGTGGACACCTAGGGCAGGTGAAGACGCTCGCCCGCCTGCGTGAACGCTTCTGGAGGCCCGGACTTACGAGAGCTGTCGAGAGCTACGTCAGCAAGTGTCGGACCTGTCTGGAGAGCAAAGCGAGACGCCGTGAGCCAGTTCCTGTACAGAGTTTTCCTGTCTGCGAAGTGTTCGGTCGGATTCATATGGACGTGATTGGTCCGATTGGACAGACATCTAAAGGTGGTCACAAGTACATCCTAACGCTGTGTGACGCAACCTCTAAGTACCCGTTCGCCTATCCTATGCGGAATCAGAAGGCCAAAACGGTAATCAAGCTGCTACTAGAGCGCTTCATCCCCGAGTTCGGCGTTCCAGCCTGGATCCATACGGATCAAGGCACTAACTTCACTGGCTCAGCCTTCAGGAAGTTCTGCTCCCTGTACGGCATTCGGCATACTACAACTACACCCTATAATCCCAGTTCTAATGGACAGGTTGAAAACACCAACAAGCAAATCAAAGCGGTTCTTACCTGTCTGCTCGAACGCGACCACCGAGACTGGGACACCTTCTTGCCGGCCGTCCTGATGGCTCTTCGGTCCAGTGTACATCCGGTGACTGGATTCACGCCGCATTTCCTGGTCTATGGACGAGACTTCCGGCTGCCGCTCGACAACACGCTGAAACGGCTGCCTGAGTACGACAACCTGCCTGAGTACGTGAAGGAATTTCAGCAGCGCCTAGACCAATCTACTGAGCTAGCCAAGGAGCGCCTGCGCCTACATCAGCAACTTCGGGATGAGCACTACGAGAATCAGCCTAAAGCCAAACGCCTACAGCCTGGTGACCTGGTCCTACTTAACAACCCGGTTTTACCGTCTGAGGAAGCCTCCAAATTTCACCGGCCGCGCAAAGGTGTCTACGAGGTTGTAGAACCCAAAGGCGAAGTGGTGTACAAGATTCGCAGCGTCTACCGCAATCCCAGAGCTCGACGAGAAGAGCTAGTGGTCCATCGCCGCAATCTAACGCTATTGCCGCCTGGAGACTACCCGAAGGCCGACCCGGACATTGAGAATCGCCCCGCGAGACGGAGACGGAACGACTCTCAAGAAGCCGCGAAACAGCCTCAACTGCCGACTATCCTAGAGGACGACGACTCCGACGCCAATGAGGAGGACGATCCGCCTCGCTACCGCTATCGAGAGCAGACCGTCGCTCCATCACGGACATCAAGGAGTCCAGCCGCCAGCCCAAGGACATCAGCTAAGTTCATTGTTGCGTGACCCAGTGCCGTGTGGTGATCGCACTGTGAATGATACTGGTGTGCCTGGTGACAATTTAGTGACTGACTCGAGTTTTAGGAATGAACTGCCATTTATGCCCCTTTTGCCTGAATCGCCCAAGTTTGCGTCTACGCCCCTTTCTGCCCGCGTGCCTGTTCACGATTCGCGTGCCGGAACTCCCGTGTCATTTTCTAATCGTTCGCATGTTCAGCTGTCTGTCCCTACTCCCCCCGTCTCGCTGGCATCTCAGTCTCTTCACTGTGCTGCTTCGGCAGCTTCGCAATTAGGGACTCCTAGGCTAGTTAGACAGCGTAGGCAGCCTGAGCGCTTAGTTATTAATCCTAGGGCTAAAAGCTATGCCAGCGGGACAGTCCGCGCCATGACGTACGAAAACCCGTTCCAGCCAGCTCGCAAAATGAGCCGACGCTCAACGCCGACGCCGCCGCCCCGGGGCTGGGTGCCCCCAGCCACGAGTGGCAGCCTGCTAATTCGACCTATTGGTCTGCCAGCGGTCCGACCCTACGTGTCAGTCCTGCGCCCTGCCAATAACCGAACGGGACCGTCACCACCGGCACGCTTTGTCCCGCCTCCGCCATTGCCTCGCCGACGTCAGGTCGATTTAGACGCGGAGTCCAGCCGACATTGGACAACAGCCGGCAGCTCAGGAACCCGACTAATCCTGCGACCGCATGGAGGCCCTAGCTATGAAGCAGCCCCGGTCACAGAAGAGGGCGCCCCTCCACCAAAGCGCAGCAAGCAAAGCCGGAGGCGCGCAAACGCTCAAGCCCGGAAAGCTCTGGACCGGCGGCTGGACGAGGCCCTGACCCAACTCCGGCGGGAAGCCGAGCAACGAGGCGCATCCGAGGGAGTCGAGCCCGAGGTCATCGTTATCAGCAGCGACTCGGAGGACGACGAGCCTGCAGTGCAATCCCTGGCGACGATCGAGCCGGCAAGCGACGCTGGAGTCACCTCGGCGACAGTCGGCCAGGATGTCCAGCCAGTAGCGACTCCAACAGCACCCGCCCAGTCGGCGATTATCGAGCCAAGGCGCCCGGAGACGGTCATAATGTTTCAACCGACGAGCCTGGCTCTGTTGGCCGTCCGAGCTCTGCGGGTCGCACCGGGTTCATCCAGCAGCAATCTATCAGAGGACGAGCAGGACGGCAACGAGGAGGGTTGGTCGGCCGACGATGAAGGAGGGTCCGATGAAGGAACTGACGCCACCCGGCTCGTCGGACCGGACCATGTGCCAAGAGGCAACTACGCGGATCGCCGGATGCAGCGGCAGCCGCGCTTCAGGGACGCGGCAACGGACACCGATGATCTGGAAGCCGGCCGGGTCGCACTTTCGCAGGCGACGCTTTATCAAACCCAGCTCGTGCTGCAGGCTGGTCAAGAATTCGGGACTCTACTGGTGCGGGCCGCGCATCCCCATCGCCACCAGGACGTCCCTAGACTCGGTGCCATCATGGAGGCTCGGGCCCTGACCGACGGACAACGCCAGGCTGCCGTTGACGTAGGGATCCGGCTGGCGCGCGAGGCGCTTGCCGACACGGACCAGCCCAACCTGGTGAGGCTATTCGCCAGGACCCTGGCCCAGCTAATGGTCGGGCGGACCCCGCAAATCCCGGAGGACTTTCCGAGGCCAGCCCAGGGCCAAGATCAACCGGGACCGCCAGCGCCGCCGCCGAGCCCAGATAACTGAGGGAATCGGAGAGATGAACAGGACAGTGCGAATCTGTTCTTGTGTGTCTGTCAACCCCATGTTTATTTTCTGGTTGATGTCTTCAGTGCCTGTGTGTGTTCTGTGTGACTCCGTTCCCTGGCCGCTTCGTTCGAGTGTGTGACCCTGATATTTTACTTCCCTTTCTCTTAAGAGTGAATGATGGGGACTAACTCTCTCCTGTTAGTCTACCCATTGTGTCTGTTCGGCAAGCATTTAATTTCATTAGCCACTTAGATGACTGGTCAGTCCTCCCATGCATTTTGGTCAAACTTTTATTAATTTATTTTTCGTTTATTTTCTCCCACCCGACTGACCAGTGTGTGTTACGGTACGAGGCGTTTATTTAATTTTAGCCTCTGTCTTCAAGGTGTGTAGGGCCTCTTGTGTGTATGTTTCTTAGGATCTCTCTTTCCCATCTCTGAATGCGCCGACAACTATTTTTCTAATAACTTTTGCCAATCAGGTCCATTTTACTAGTTTTTCCCTCCCCTTATTATGCATTTGCCCCTTAGGTTTTGCCAGTTTAATAAATAATATTTTGTTCATTTTTATAAATTCTCGCTGTTCGTTTGTCTACCAGCTCTTATTTGGTCGGGGAGTGTGAAGTGAGCCACTAGTTAGATATTAGTCGTGGCTTCACTCTTTAGCACTTAGAAAATTTCTTAAATGTTAAACTTTTTTCCTCGGCTGTCCCTGAGTCTGTTTCTCAACACACTCTAGGTCCAGCCTGATCCCCTCGTGACTCATGATCTATTTTTAGCCGTGTGCACTTCTATTCCCTTGTAATGTGATTGTTATTGTAAACATCCCTGCGTGAGTCAGTTTCTATTTTTAGCTCGTTGTTTACCCAGTATCCTGTCATGTGACTGTCTCCCCCGCGTGAGTCATGCCTCTATTTTTAGCATATGACGTATGACTGTACTTTGCTGCCTGTCCATTCTGCGTCCTGTTGCTATTTTTAGCACATGATTCACTGCCCCTATGCGTCACATTACCTAATTTGGTCATTTCCCCACTCTTGTTCTTTAAGGCTTTGTCAACATGTTTACGGGCAAAGCTCTATATAAGCAAGACCCCTAAACCGGGAATTCTGCACAGTGCGTTTCTCTACCCTCCTGCTCGCTTGGTTCCGCGTTTCCTTGTCTGCTCTGCATGGTTAATGTACGATTGTCAGTTGTCGAACCTTATTCAATAATAAACTGGAAGATCAGCGACTTAACGACAGCAATTGGAAGGATCTTCTGCTAGTCTTCTTCCTTTGGCAATCTCCTGCAACTCAGCCGACCGCGGTGATGAGCCCGGAGATTCCTGGTGGCAGCACCCGCTACTTCTGAAATTGGACGTTCTACTAAGTTGTACATCACGCTACCAACCCCGTGTCGAAGTTCTCGAGACCCGCCCATCTGAGAAGGAGAACGGAAAACACAACAGTTGGGCATGTATGATAGTCACATTCAACTGCAACATCTGGTGGACTTCATCCATCTGTGGTCAATGGAGATGCCATTGCAAGAAATTGAGTGCTAGACAAATATTTCCTATTGGATTGACATAGATTAGGCCAATTTCTACCACAACATTTGCTGCAAGTATCTGCAAAATCACCCAATTCAACTAGGAGGCCCAGGGTATGATATTGAAATAGACAAATTACTCTTCTTCTATTGTAAGTACCACTAGGGTGCTCATTGCGGCATTCTTTTGGTTTAGGGGACCTGTGGATACTCCTAGTTTCGGTTTAAGGGACCTCAAATTTTTGATAGGACCAATTTTTGTAGTTTCGGTTTAGGGGACCAACATTTGAAAGGCCCCAAGACGTAAGAAGGCAATTGTCAAATCCTAAGCATGCATGAAAGTAATTATAACAACAATTATTTATTGTAGAGCAGCATCAGTGACAACGAGAACTCAAAAAATCACAAGGATGGTCATTATAATATTGTTTCGGTTTAGGGGACCTGCAATTGAAAATTTGCACTAAAGGTCCCCTAAACTGAAATGTGGTAAGTTGAAGTAGAATGAGAGGTCCCCTAACCACATTTTGGTTTAGGGGACCTTTAGTATAACTTCTCCATTGTCGGTCCCCTAAACCGAAACAATATATAACATCTGTCTTCCTTTTTAGTTCCCATTTTCATTGTCGCTGTTCTGAAATAAATAGTGGCTTTTACATTTACTTGCATGCTTAGGAGTGAAAAATTGCGTAGCTACTGGGTCACTAGGTTTTTTGTTGGTCCCCTAAACTGAAACTATGAAATTTCTAAGGTCCTCCAAAGATTTTTAGTATCGCTCTGGTCCACTAAACTGAAAGAATGCCCTCATTGCAATGGTACATAGGTACTGGGAATGATTAAGCAGGGTGCCAACAAATTTGTCATGCTGCTTGTTGCCAACCATGTGGCTCCTACACTATTGCTGCTGATTTAGCAGCATGTTTTCCTGGCATACACATTATTACGGATGGCTAGGTTATCTATACTACCTTGCCTAATCATGTGGCGGTCAACCACTGGCTGGCATTTGTTGACCCAAACAACCCCGACATACATACAAATCTAATGGAGGGGACTTAGGTGCATGCCAAGAAAAAGTTCCGGCAGATGCATGGTGCATTACTAGAGCTCTTTGAGACATATTTGCAAGAGTTCCTGCGGTGCCACAAATTTCCTTGGACTCACTTTAGGCAATTCCTCTGGTATGTCTGCAAGCAGTATCTACTATGAATAGAGAATAGCATTAACTTTGACTATAGACTTAGCACACAGTTTGTTTGTTCCAGGTTTTGTTTGTTCAACTTGTTTTTTGTTGCTGAGTTCAAAATAAAGCTTGAAATAATTTACCGAATGGAAATGAACCTATGCCACTGGGACATCCCATGTTTATTTTTCTAGGGGCTAAGATAGCTATCCCCTTTTTTGCAACAAAATGGTACATTTTCAATATAATCATCATGAAATTTATTTTATGTTAGCATGAAATTTCGAACATTAGACATGTTTTAACACATGGTCACAGGTCCTAAGCCAAATAAATTGGATTAATTTTTACTCTTAGTCTTAGGTCTATATGAACAAAAAATATGTAGGGCTCATGGCCATTTATTTTTATAACTATCTATAGCCTAATATGAAAAAGCTATTTTTTCTAAACAATTGTTACTTGTCTCCTTACTAAACTTATAAACAACAGATGTAGAGAATATAGGCCTATCGCCTATCTAAGATTTTAAGAATAAATCATAAATGTACAAGCTGTATGCAAAAAATCCTGTCTTATTGTGAATTAACTGAAAGTTTAGACCGAGCCCTTGTTAATTAATTAGCTAATTATAGCTATTCGAATGCTAAGTTCTTAGGTAACTTTAATTTAATTTAAGTAAGATTTTCAGCCCATATGCCGATTAAAGAAATTGGAAGTATTTCGCAAATTTGATTCATTCCTGTCTTAATTTTTATAAAATTCCCTAGGACACAGGAGAGATGAGATCCATAATATATTGCAGAATCGTATATTTTCTGTTGAAAAAATTATGTCCTGCGCTGCAAATTGCCTCATTTTTGTATTTTTGTTTTAATAGAATACATTTAATAATTTTTTCTTAGAATATCTCAGGATTCTTGGTTCGAATACTGGGCTTCATTTGATACTCATAATTATCAATTAATTATATTATATACTTTTATATTAATTGTATTTTATAACTAAAAAGTAAACCTTTATCTTTAATAATTATTTACACTTATAAAAATAGCAATTTGCTTGCATGCATGCATAATAAATTCGAATAGTGGGTTTCTTAAAATCATATCATACTTCTTCGAATGATCAAGCTCTCCAAGCACCGCAAAAAGATTTTTGCGACGGCAACTGTCACTTTACACGCAAAAACAATGCTGTGATAATAGCATTCTTCAGGCATTATTTTACTGTTAAATTTATTTTTTTACTCTCGATCACAAACAGCTGCGAGGTTTTTAGATTGGTGGTCCATCTTTCCACTCGGGTAAGCTGTCATAATGCGCGCAATCTCCTCATTCAAATCGTCAGCTGCAAAGCTTCACTAATGCATGCATTGGACTTCTCCGCTCACAGATCACATCAATGCACGCCTCTAAACAAAGCAAAATCTTGAAGGACGTTTATTACTGGTCGGCAAAGCAGACAAGAGCGTACTCTAGCTGAACCAGCTTCTACATATAGGTTAAAGGACATGTGTTTGTCCCCTGCAGTGATCGTGTTGGCCAGCCTGCTGTTCTGGATGGGAGGCAAAAGTGATCTGGCAATGAGGATTTTGATGATGCAATGAGAATTCAATCAATTAATTGTGGATGTAGGGAGCGAAGAGGCAGCATTGGAGTTTTCCAGTTCTAGCCAACGTTACATGTACACGACTCTACAGCTGCCGTTCCACCGTGCGTTGTCGCTGCCTGAAGCAGCAGGATCCGGCTCACTGTCCGCTGCCAGCTCCGTCTGCAGGACCCGCAACAGGTTTGAGAACAGGCGGTTAATTAAGCTATACAACTGTACTTAAACGCACTACGAGCTAGATACTACCTTAGTATAGACCTTTTCGTATGTATTCCTACTGATAGATGGAACTTGTGGGAATGTTTCGGGTGCTAAAGCATAAAAGCTTAAAGTAAATCGACAAGCAGTTAATCAGCACTTAACGAATGGTATAATATTTAATAATTTTTTTCATTCAGATTTTACACAATGAAATTATATTATACTCGTATAAAGTATTAAGCCCAAATTAATATATGAATTTATCAAAATATGAAATACGCCTTTTGCTTCTGTTGTACTCAAAACTCTCTTACACCGATGCGCTGAGCTCTACTCTCGCTGTTGGCTTCTCGCAATCAGGAGTACCACACACTGGACCGTCTTCGAGCTACGTCTCCAGGATTCATTTCTTTTGCCTTTTCCAGTATTTATATCAGTAGTAGGAAAATGGTCCCCTCTGCCCCACGCCCACCGATTGGCCGGGACACCGGCCAATGGGAGGGGAGGTGGGCCGACCCCTAGTCCATGGCGACCCCCCAGACCCTAGTCCAGGGCGACACCCCAGACCCCTAGCCCAGGGCGACCCCCCCCAGACCCCAGTCAAGGGCGACCCCCCCCCCAGACCCCAGTCCAGGGCGACCCCACCCAGACCCTAGTCCAGGGTGACCCCCCACCCCAAACCCCAGACCCATCCCAGGGCTATGGAGGGGGTAGGATTCGATGCGATACGTGTGAAATTACTTGGAATTTCCGAGAGTAAGTGGGTCTTGATCGCTAATTGGCTGGCGAGGGGTTGGTGCTGTGTGAGGCCAATGAGTTGGGCACTAGTAGGATTGGAGTTCTCTAGATATTTCTGTAAAGTTCAGATGGGTATATAAAGGCGAGAAAACACAAAACTATCATGCTAGGAAGATTGAACCAAAAAATGTCTACTTACTGCGAATATTGCGAGTCATTGGTACCGGGGGATGTTACGCTCAATGCCCTGGGATACCAGCACTATTCGAATCGGATGAAGATTCGGGCATTCACTTCTTGCTAATAAAGGAGGCTTTTAGTGGAAAGGCTCGCCTATAACAGAGCCTTAGCCTATGGCGACCCAACCAACATTCTCGAAGAAGCTCGCGCCGCTTTTATCGACCTTGTGGTTCAACACCACACTGCACCTGGCTCCGCTATCAAGGTGCAGCTTCGGCTGGGGGTCCTGATGCAGCGCCTGATTCAAGGCGAATGCATGGCTGAGAACACTGCATGGTTTGCCGCCAAAGTCCAGGCTCTATCTCGGAATGAGGAAGTGCAGTACTTTTCTAATGCTATGCACACAATACTCACCAGGATGGAGAAGTACCTCCGGAATGGCAGCGGCTGGGTTATCAAGTCCACCCGATGCATCGACGTCTCAATCGCGCATTTCCAGCTGCCATGTGGATCCGGAAAATTTGAACTTTCAGCCAAGTTAAAGTCAAAGAAGGCCGTAATCAATGCCTTCTCTAATGGTTCCGACTGCCTTAAATATGCGATTTTAGCTGCTCTTCACTCGACTGAAGCCATCATTCAAAAGCACCCAGAGCGTGCAATCAGTTTCAAAGAATGGGAGAATGATGTTGACTTTAGCGGCATTGATTTCTCGGCATCGGTTAATGAGCTGCAAAAGATCGAGCGTAAAAATCCTGGGCTTGCCATTACTGCTTTCCAATGGCTTGACGGCAAGCCTCAATGTATTCGCCCAGCTCCGAGTCATCTAATCGAGAAGTGGCGACCTCATAGATTAATTCTTCTTCTCCTAGTGGCAAACAACAATGGCCACAGTCACTGGTGTGCTATTTCCAATCTTGATCGGCTAATGAATTCCCGCAACGTTCACAAATACCGCTGGTGTGACCGCTGCTTGGCCAAGTTCAGAACACTGGCTGAGCGGGATGCACACCGACAGATCTGCGTGCAGAAAAAGCACCCGGTTGAGGAGGTCATGCCCAAGGAGAGCATACTAAAGTTCAATGCGTGGCACAAGACGCTCTCACCTCCGCATGTTGTATATGCAGACTTTGAGGCTCTTACTCCACCCGTTGACGATATCGAGCCCGATGCAGCGACCATGAAAACCGCCCATCACACTCCAGCAGCTGGAGGATTCTACGTTGTCGCCAGAGATGACATGAATGGCCCACAACTGTTCCAAGAGCCTTTAAAGCTCTTCCACCGCGTTGCCGGCGAAGATGGTAATGTATGCATGCTCCGTTTTCTGGACGCTCTGGAAGACATTGCGGTAAAGGCCTACCACTGGAATAAGCGGTACAGCCATCAGCACGCGCATCGAACACCCGAGGAGGAGGAGAAATTCCGAGTCGCCACAAAATGCTGCCTTTGTGAGCAGCCTCTAAACAACAAACGCCACTTCCACCACGACCACCTCAATGGTAAGTTCTTGGGTGCCGCATGCCCCGAGTGCAATGAGGCTGCCATTCTGAAGCGCGACCTTCTTCCAGTCTTCTTCCACAATCTTCGCGGCTACGACATGCATCTGTTGTGCAGCACAGCCATCGGACACAAGAAGCATTGGGAGCTGAGTGTAATTGCCCAGACAAAGGAGCGCTACATGACTCTCGAGGCACGAATCATGGTGGAAGAGGTCTACGACACCTCAGCGGACAAGTGGGTGCGCAAGTTTATGCGAGTGCGCTTTCTCGACTCGTATCAGTTCATGGCGAGTAGCCTAGCTCAGCTCGTGAATAACCTCGAGCGAGATTGCTGTACCCATACGCTGGCTATGCAGCAGCGCTACTCACATGTTTCGGCTGATATTCTGCTCCAGAAAGGTGTCTTTCCCTACTCGTATGTAACCAGTGTAGAGAGGTTAGGCGAGACTCAACTGCCCCCTCAAGAGGCTTTCAGAAATGACCTCACAGGAGAGGCATGTTCGGACAAGGACTACGCCACTGCACAAAGAGCCTGGAGTGAATTCAGGTGTGAGACCATGCGGGATTACATGCTTGCCTACCTGGAGATGGATATTCGGCAACTCGCAGACGTTTTTTGAGGCATTTAGGCGCATGAGTCTAACCTCTGACGGCCTCGACCCGGTGCATTACATTACCACGCCGGGAATGTCATTTGATGCGGCACTGAAGTTTTGTCATCTTGAGCTTGAACTCCTCCAGGATCCGGAAATGTACCGCATGTTTGAAGATGGAACTCGCGGTGGCATGACCTTTGTCAACCGCCACATTGCTACTGCTAACCACCCAGGATTAGGGAAAGATTATAATCCTGAACGGCCTCAGAGTTATCTCATTCCAGTCGACGCCAACAATCTCTACGGCCACGCCCTGTCCACAAAACTACCCTGGCGTGACTTTAGGTTTGAGACTTTTGACTCTGCTGAGCACGTGGAACACTGGCTTCTGGAGGAGTTTGACTCGGAAGGTGATCGTGGCTTCATTCTCACAGTAGATTTAGCCTACCCGAAAGGGATTCACGATCACACCAGTGACCTCCCACTTGCTCCGGAGAAGAAAGAACCGCAATGGTCCTGGATGCCTCCTTACCAGCAGCAGCTGTGGAGCGCACTAATGATCCAACGTGGGCAGGAAGGTCATGCGTACGGATCTACACCCCCTAAGCTCCTGCTGACGTGCCATGACAAAGTTGACTATACGGTCCATGCAAGGATTCTGCAGTTTTATCTGCGTCAAGGCATGCGACTGAAAAATGTCCATCGAATCTTGAGCTTCCAGCAGGACTACATTCTCGAGCCCTACATTCGTCGCAACAGCGAACGTCGTGCCAAGGCCAGAAACGAGTTTGAGAAGGACTACAACAAGCTCCTCAACAACTCCCTGTTTGGAAAGACCATGGAAAATGTTCGCAAGCGAGTGGACTATCGCCTGGTCAATTCAGCAGGGAAGTTGGAGAAACTTGTAGCTAAGCCGGCGTTTCGCGAGCAGGTCATTTTCAATGAAGAGCTTGTTCTCGTCCACATGCTCAAGACAAAGGTAGTGCTCAACAAGCCAGTGTATATTGGCCAGTGCGTCCTGGATAACAGCAAGCTCATCATGTATGAGCTGTGGTACAGACAATTGAAGCCTCTAGTGGAACAGAAGCCCAACGCGATCCTTCGACTGCTTGGTGGTGACACAGACTCGTTCTTCCTTCACCTCGAAAACGCCGATGCAGAAGGCTGGTTTCTGCCGGAGCTGTGCCGCCAGGGTCTGTTGGATACCTCCAACTATCCCAGAAACCACCCACTGTTCTCCAACGATCGAAAAGCCAAGCTAGGATGCATCAAGGACGAGAGTGACGGCGTAGCTAACTTCCAAGAGTGGATCCTGCTGCGTCCCAAGCTCTATTCCTTTGCAGCTGTAAACCCGATTAAGGATAAGCGTCGAGCCAAGGGTGTCCAGCGAGCGGTAGTCAAGAACGACATCTCTCACCGAGACTACAGGGAGACTCTCGACATGTTGGTGGAGAAGAGCTGGCTGACCAGGCGCATTGCCAGTGAGCTTCACGAGCTCTACACGGTCGCCACACTCAAGCGCGCACTCTCTTTCTGGGAGGACAAACGTGCCTGGGTCTCAACCAACGAGAGTCTACCCTACGGACACTACCGGCTCGAATCCCGCAAGCGCCCGTACCAGCTTGATTGACATTTTTACTAACTTTATTTCTGCATGCTGTTATGATAATAATATGTTAAACTTATGCAACGCGTTTTTGTGCAATAATAATTCGTAATAATATAATATGTAATAAAACATTTAATATATTCCACGGCAAATAATGCAATTTTTTGTGCACAAATACGAGTAAAATCCCCCATTTAAATGCATACATTTTGTGCGAAAACAGACTGAAATTCGTGCATCAAGTTGACAAGTTTGCAAAAATGCATATTTTTTTTAGACAAAGTGTGTGAAATTTCGTGCACATGTATGAGTAAAAATTACCATTTAAATACATGTATTTCATGCACAATCCTGAGCATTTTTGTGACAAATCATGTGAATTTTTGTGCAAACCCAGGCTAGAAACGCTAAATCCGCAGAAATGGATAGGGGGGGGGGGGGGTAGTTTGTGCTGCCACAATTCCCAGGGACTGGGTAGCTGCGATAGGTAGGGGGTAACCAGAGTTGAACGTAGATAGGAAAATCAGCAGATATGACTGTCCGTTTAATAAAAATTTGGCATTTTTATGGTATCCTTGCGAATGATCTAGAAATTTTGCTCATGACAATCATTCTGAAGATTTTATGGAAATTTTTCAAACTTTCTAATGTAGAACAGGTTACAGACATGCACAACTCATGAGCGAGATCAATTTTTTCAGTTATGAACTACAAGTTGATAAAATGTTTGTTTTTGCCAGCTTTGCTTGCTGTGGAAATTATCAAAATGTATGTCCCACACAAATCCATGTCAAAGTATGGTGAATTCCGTGCACAAATATGATTAAAATTCCCTATTGAAATGCATAAATTTTGTGCAAAAACAGACAGAAATTCGTGCATCGAGTTAACAAGCTTGCAAAACTGCATATTTTTTTAGACAAAGTGCACCAAATTTCGTGCACAAGTATGAGTAAAAATTCCCATTTAAATACATGTATTTCATGCACAATCCTGAGCATTTTTGTGACAAATCATGTGAATTTTTGTGCAAACCCAGGCTAGAAACGCTAAATCCGCAGAAATGGATAGGGGGGGGGGGTAGTTTTCCGGAGGCATTCAGCCTTTAAGGAAGAGATCAGAGTTGAGATTAGATTTGCAAGAATGAAGAAGAAAAAGTCTCTCGAGGAGCAACTGGCGAGTACCTACTACAACTGCCACAGTCCTGGTAGCTACGGTGGGTTTGAAGCATTGAAACGCGAGCTACAAAAACAGCATGGGGGCAAGTTTAGTTCAAAACAGGTCAAGAATTGGCTGCAGGACCAAGATGTCTACACACTGCACAGGGATAAGCGTAAAAATTTCCCTCGCGCACCAATCGTTGTCCGAGGAATGGATGATCAGCCCACCGTAGCTACCAGGACTGTGGCAGTTGTAGTAGGTACTCGCCAGTTGCTCCTCGAGAGACTTTTTCTTCTTCATTCTTGCAAATCTAATCTCAACTCTGATCTCTTCCTTAAAGGCTGAATGCCTCCGGAAAACTACCCCCCCCCCTATCCATTTCTGCGGATTTAGCGTTTCTAGCCTGGGTTTGCACAAAAATTCACATGATTTGTCACAAAAATGCTCAGGATTGTGCATGAAATACATGTATTTAAATGGGAATTTTTACTCATACTTGTGCACGAAATTTGGTGCACTTTGTCTAAAAAAATATGCAGTTTTGCAAGCTTGTTAACTCGATGCACGAATTTCTGTCTGTTTTTGCACAAAATTTATGCATTTCAATAGGGAATTTTAATCATATTTGTGCACGGAATTCACCATACTTTGACATGGATTTGTGTGGGACATACATTTTGATAATTTCCACAGCAAGCAAAGCTGGCAAAAACAAACATTTTATCAACTTGTAGTTCATAACTGAAAAAATTGATCTCGCTCATGAGTTGTGCATGTCTGTAACCTGTTCTACATTAGAAAGTTTGAAAAATTTCCATAAAATCTTCAGAATGATTGTCATGAGCAAAATTTCTAGATCATTCGCAAGGATACCATAAAAATGCCAAATTTTTATTAAACGGACAGTCATATCTGCTGATTTTCCTATCTACGTTCAACTCTGGTTACCCCCTACCTATCGCAGCTACCCAGTCCCTGGGAATTGTGGCAGCACAAACTACCCCCCCCCCCCTATCCATTTCTGCGGATTTAGCGTTTCTAGCCTGGGTTTGCACAAAAATTCACATGATTTGTCACAAAAATGCTCAGGATTGTGCATGAAATACATGTATTTAAATGGTAATTTTTACTCATACATGTGCACGAAATTTCACACACTTTGTCTAAAAAAAATATGCATTTTTGCAAACTTGTCAACTTGATGCACGAATTTCAGTCTGTTTTCGCACAAAATGTATGCATTTAAATGGGGGATTTTACTCGTATTTGTGCACAAAAAATTGCATTATTTGCCGTGGAATATATTAAATGTTTTATTACATATTATATTATTACGAATTATTATTGCACAAAAACGCGTTGCATAAGTTTAACATATTATTATCATAACAGCATGCAGAAATAAAGTTAGTAAAAATGTCAATCAAGCTGGTACGGGCGCTTGCGGGATTCGAGCCGGTAGTGTCCGTAGGGTAGACTCTCGTTGGTTGAGACCCAGGCACGTTTGTCCTCCCAGAAAGAGAGTGCGCGCTTGAGTGTGGCGACCGTGTAGAGCTCGTGAAGCTCACTGGCAATGCGCCTGGTCAGCCAGCTCTTCTCCACCAACATGTCGAGAGTCTCCCTGTAGTCTCGGTGAGAGATGTCGTTCTTGACTACCGCTCGCTGGACACCCTTGGCTCGACGCTTATCCTTAATCGGGTTTACAGCTGCAAAGGAATAGAGCTTGGGACGCAGCAGGATCCACTCTTGGAAGTTAGCTACGCCGTCACTCTCGTCCTTGATGCATCCTAGCTTGGCTTTTCGATCGTTGGAGAACAGTGGGTGGTTTCTGGGATAGTTGGAGGTATCCAACAGACCCTGGCGGCACAGCTCCGGCAGAAACCAGCCTTCTGCATCGGCGTTTTCGAGGTGAAGGAAGAACGAGTCTGTGTCACCACCAAGCAGTCGAAGGATCGCGTTGGGCTTCTGTTCCACTAGAGGCTTCAATTGTCTGTACCACAGCTCATACATGATGAGCTTGCTGTTATCCAGGACGCACTGGCCAATATACACTGGCTTGTTGAGCACTACCTTTGTCTTGAGCATGTGGACGAGAACAAGCTCTTCATTGAAAATGACCTGCTCGCGAAACGCCGGCTTAGCTACAAGTTTCTCCAACTTCCCTGCTGAATTGACCAGGCGATAGTCCACTCGCTTGCGAACATTTTCCATGGTCTTTCCAAACAGGGAGTTGTTGAGGAGCTTGTTGTAGTCCTTCTCAAACTCGTTTCTGGCCTTGGCACGACGTTCGCTGTTGCGACGAATGTAGGGCTCGAGAATGTAGTCCTGCTGGAAGCTCAAGATTCGATGGACATTTTTCAGTCGCATGCCTTGACGCAGATAAAACTGCAGAATCCTTGCATGGACCGTATAGTCAACTTTGTCATGGCACGTCAGCAGGAGCTTAGGGGGTGTAGATCCGTACGCATGACCTTCCTGCCCACGTTGGATCATTAGTGCGCTCCACAGCTGCTGCTGGTAAGGAGGCATCCAGGACCATTGCGGTTCTTTCTTCTCCGGAGCAAGTGGGAGGTCACTGGTGTGATCGTGAATCCCTTTCGGGTAGGCTAAATCTACTGTGAGAATGAAGCCACGATCACCTTCCGAGTCAAACTCCTCCAGAAGCCAGTGTTCCACGTGCTCAGCAGAGTCAAAAGTCTCAAACCTAAAGTCACGCCAGGGTAGTTTTGTGGACAGGGCGTGGCCGTAGAGATTGTTGGCGTCGACTGGGAATGAGATAACTCTGAGGCCGTTCAGGATTATAATCTTTCCCTAATCCTGGGTGGTTAGCAGTAGCAATGTGGCGGTTGACAAAGGTCATGCCACCGCGAGTTCCATCTTCAAACATGCGGTACATTTCCGGATCCTGGAGGAGTTCAAGCTCAAGATGACAAAACTTCAGTGCCGCATCAAATGACATTCCCGGCGTGGTAATGTAATGCACCGGGTCGAGGCCGTCAGAGGTTAGACTCATGCGCCTAAATGCCTCAAAAACGTCTGCGAGTTGCCGAATATCCATCTCCAGGTAGGCAAGCATGTAATCCCGCATGGTCTCACACCTGAATTCACTCCAGGCTCTTTGTGCAGTGGCGTAGTCCTTGTCCGAACATGCCTCTCCTGTGAGGTCATTTCTGAAAGCCTCTTGAGGGGGCAGTTGAGTCTCGCCTAACCTCTCTACACTGGTTACATACGAGTAGGGAAAGACACCTTTCTGGAGCAGAATATCAGCCGAAACATGTGAGTAGCGCTGCTGCATAGCCAGCGTATGGGTACAGCAATCTCGCTCGAGGTTATTCACGAGCTGAGCTAGGCTACTCGCCATGAACTGATACGAGTCGAGAAAGCGCACTCGCATAAACTTGCGCACCCACTTGTCCGCTGAGGTGTCGTAGACCTCTTCCACCATGATTCGTGCCTCGAGAGTCATGTAGCGCTCCTTTGTCTGGGCAATTACACTCAGCTCCCAATGCTTCTTGTGTCCGATGGCTGTGCTGCACAACAGATGCATGTCGTAGCCGCGAAGATTGTGGAAGAAGACTGGAAGAAGGTCGCGCTTCAGAATGGCAGCCTCATTGCACTCGGGGCATGCGGCACCCAAGAACTTACCATTGAGGTGGTCGTGGTGGAAGTGGCGTTTGTTGTTTAGAGGCTGCTCACAAAGGCAGCATTTTGTGGCGACTCGGAATTTCTCCTCCTCCTCGGGTGTTCGATGCGCGTGCTGATGGCTGTACCGCTTATTCCAGTGGTAGGCCTTTACCGCAATGTCTTCCAGAGCGTCCAGAAAACGGAGCATGCATACATTACCATCTTCGCCGGCAACGCGGTGGAAGAGCTTTAAAGGCTCTTGGAACAGTTGTGGGCCATTCATGTCATCTCTGGCGACAACGTAGAATCCTCCAGCTGCTGGAGTGTGATGGGCGGTTTTCATGGTCGCTGCATCGGGCTCGATATCGTCAACGGGTGGAGTAAGAGCCTCAAAGTCTGCATATACAACATGCGGAGGTGAGAGCGTCTTGTGCCACGCATTGAACTTTAGTATGCTCTCCTTGGGCATGACCTCCTCAACCGGGTGCTTTTTCTGCACGCAGATCTGTCGGTGTGCATCCCGCTCAGCCAGTGTTCTGAACTTGGCCAAGCAGCGGTCACACCAGCGGTATTTGTGAACGTTGCGGGAATTCATTAGCCGATCAAGATTGGAAATAGCACACCAGTGACTGTGGCCATTGTTGTTTGCCACTAGGAGAAGAAGAATTAATCTATGAGGTCGCCACTTCTCGATTAGATGACTCGGAGCTGGGCGAATACATTGAGGCTTGCCGTCAAGCCATTGGAAAGCAGTAATGGCAAGCCCAGGATTTTTACGCTCGATCTTTTGCAGCTCATTAACCGATGCCGAGAAATCAATGCCGCTAAAGTCAACATCATTCTCCCATTCTTTGAAACTGATTGCACGCTCTGGGTGCTTTTGAATGATGGCTTCAGTCGAGTGAAGAGCAGCTAAAATCGCATATTTAAGGCAGTCGGAACCATTAGAGAAGGCATTGATTACGGCCTTCTTTGACTTTAACTTGGCTGAAAGTTCAAATTTTCCGGATCCACATGGCAGCTGGAAATGCGCGATTGAGACGTCGATGCATCGGGTGGACTTGATAACCCAGCCGCTGCCATTCCGGAGGTACTTCTCCATCCTGGTGAGTATTGTGTGCATAGCATTAGAAAAGTACTGCACTTCCTCATTCCGAGATAGAGCCTGGACTTTGGCGGCAAACCATGCAGTGTTCTCAGCCATGCATTCGCCTTGAATCAGGCGCTGCATCAGGACCCCCAGCCGAAGCTGCACCTTGATAGCGGAGCCAGGTGCAGTGTGGTGTTGAACCACAAGGTCGATAAAAGCGGCGCGAGCTTCTTCGAGAATGTTGGTTGGGTCGCCATAGGCTAAGGCTCTGTTATAGGCGAGCCTTTCCACTAAAAGCCTCCTTTATTAGCAAGAAGTGAATGCCCGAATCTTCATCCGATTCGAATAGTGCTGGTATCCCAGGGCATTGAGCGTAACATCCCCCGGTACCAATGACTCGCAATATTCGCAGTAAGTAGACATTTTTTGGTTCAATCTTCCTAGCATGATAGTTTTGTGTTTTCTCGCCTTTATATACCCATCTGAACTTTACAGAAATATCTAGAGAACTCCAATCCTACTAGTGCCCAACTCATTGGCCTCACACAGCACCAACCCCTCGCCAGCCAATTAGCGATCAAGACCCACTTACTCTCGGAAATTCCAAGTAATTTCACACGTATCGCATCGAATCCTACCCCCTCCATAGCCCTGGGATGGGTCTGGGGTTTGGGGTGGGGGGTCACCCTGGACTAGGGTCTGGGTGGGGTCGCCCTGGACTGGGGTCTGGGGGGGGGGGGGTCGCCCTTGACTGGGGTCTGGGGGGGTCGCCCTGGGCTAGGGGTCTGGGGTGTCGCCCTGGACTAGGGTCTGGGGGGTCGCCCTGGGCTAGGGTCTGGGGGGTCGCCATGGACTAGGGGTCGGCCCACCTCCCCTCCCATTGGCCGGTGTCCCGGCCAATCGGTGGGCGTGGGGCAGAGGGGACCATTTTCCTACTACTGATATCGCCTGCATAGAAGTTCTAGGCTATCCACCTGGTACCGTTTTTTTTCTTAGATCCAAACTTTTTATTTCGAGTTACTTTGTACTTTGTACATTGTACTTTTTGTTACGTCCTTAAGTGATCCGGACTTAAGAGAGAACAAAAGTGGGAACCAATGGAATTCAGGAATTACGACGTTCGCTCAGATAATTGGTTACACGTAGAGTTTTTTACTTGCGAGCTTGTGTCTTTATTAGTGTTTTAGTTAAAGGTGTACTTTAATAATTAATTTGTTAAATTTAATAATACCTATTGCTACATTTTGAATAAATTATTTCACTGAATGGATGAAAAGCATTAGTACTGACAGAGAAGTTTGTAGCCGCACGGGTCCGATGCTCTAAGCTACGTTGCTTTCCGCACGGGGGCAACCCAAAATGCTTTAACTGCGACCATTTAAAATACGAACTGCAGTCTCCAATGGCACCGAGATTCTGTTAGTCTGCAATCGTGGAATAATAGACAAGAAAAAAACTAAGTAGGGAGCCCTTTAAGCTTAATTAATGATCGCTTGAATGGGACTCTGCCCGGCACACTTCACAGCCCAGTCCAATTCTGTGCTCACAGGACGAGTCCAACAAAGCTTCAGCTATCTATAGGCAGCAAATGCGTTGCTGTTCATTCACAGCGCGGCAGCCCTACATTAAAGAATTGGCGTTCGGCAAGAGTTTTCAAGTTCCCTTTTTTCCGCAGCCCGACCAGTGCAACCGGCGTGCCACCCCTTGTCAGATAAATACGCCGGGCTCGAGGCATCTCCGCTGTGTATAGCGGCCGCATTGTGGTAGCTGCTTTACTCTGCACTTGCTCGCGCTCGGCTAAGCTGGCTTGGACAATAACTGCAGTGAGTTGACAAGTAATTCATCACTCAATTTGAAGCTGCGCGTTTTGCTTCGACTGAAAAATAAGCAAAATTTGCCCAATAATCGATAATTGAAGGCGTGGAGGGCCTCATACCATTTATAATGAACGAGTAGCGTAAGTCATTAAATCAGAGTACTTAGAATATACGAGCGTACTTCAAGTACTTTAAAGATTTCTTTGCCTTGCTTTAATTTAAATTATTTTAAATTAACTAACAAAACACAATTACCGTTTGTTTTCATAACCATCCGTTATTTTAGTTTAGATGATGGGTTGAGGCTCTGAGTCATGACTGGAAGTAAGGTCGTGGGTTCTAGCTCCAGCTTTAGTAGACAGTTTTTGCCCTTGAGCAAGACAATTAATCCCGAATTAGTTTAACAGCTAAGATCGGGTACCAGTGTTAGCTGAGAAAATTTTTGGTAGGCGTTGCGGCCCCTCCAGCCCGTCAGGACTGAACAGCTGTACACAGCCCTTGGATGCCCCGCGCAGCTAGCTGCGGCTGTACTGTGGACTGGGAGAAGTCGGGCGTGTATGTTTCTTTTAAAACGAACTAAATTGATTTCAATTCTCTAAAAATGTGATTTCTTTATCTAAATTAATAATTAAAAAAAGGCATTGACTAAGGGATTGTCATAAGATGGATGTATATTCGTAGCATCACTGACTAAACGAACCTTAGACTTATAACAGTTCTAAAAAACTAGAAAATAACACCCCAATCAGGCTGAGGCGGCACAGCGGTTTCAGCCTCTGCACCCTGGGCAGAAATGCTGTGAAAAAAACTGAATGAGTTTTGCCGAGAGAGAATCAAGGGAGATGAAAGGGCAGAGAAAACAGCGGGAGACCGAAGTGCACAGATGCCGCATAGAGTTTTTCTCTGGACTCGCAATTAGTGGGTTGCTAGGGAATGTTTGTAAAATCTTGCTTATTTTAGATATTTTAACAGCTCGTACATGTAACACGTCTTGAATGACAAAATAAGTGGGACCCCAGCTGAATTTCATGACCGAAATTCGGTATCAGACCGAATTTCAAGCCCATTCTTTTAGATTAATGAGTACAAGCCCAGATAGCTCCGATTCTTTCAGTGAGATAAAAACGCGAAACTTGTTACTGATAGAAAGTAATATGCTATGCTCGTGGATAGTGTAATTGACCATTTTTCCTGAAGTCATTGCTCTAAGAAAAGAAAAATACACGAGGATTAAGACAGTAAAAATACTTTCATAGACTACGGAAAATTGACAAAAACTAGGGATTTGGGGGCGATGACACAAGCCAAGCCTTCCAGACGATCCATGGAAGGGCCATGTCCTAGCCTGAGGATCCATCGGAGGGTCACGACTAGCTTGAAATCCATGGCAGGGCCAGGACCTAGCCAGAAGATCTATGGGAGGGCCATGTCCTAGCCTGAGGATCCATGGGAGGGCCATGTCCTAGCCTGAAGATCTATGGGAGGGCCATGTACTAGCCTGAGGATCCATGGGAGGGCCATGTCCTAGCCTGAGGATCCATGGGAGGGCCATGTACTAGCCTGAGGATCCATGGGAGGGCCATGTACTAGCCTGAGGATCCATGGGAGGGCCATGTACTAGCCTGAAGATCCATGGGAGGGCCATGTCCTAGCCTGAAGATCCATGGGAGGGCCAGCACCTAGCTTGAAATCCATGGGAGGGCCAGGACCTAGCTTGAAATCCATGGGAGGGCCAGGACCTAGCCTGAAAATCTGGGATCTTTTCGCGAGATCAGAGAGCTTTCAGAGACCGTTGAGATTAATAAGCACTCATAACCTCCTCAAGTCACAGAAATTCCGTTTATTCCCGCCGCAGAAGCCGCTTCTGCCTGACTGTCGCATCCGGCCTCCAGCCCGGCAACAATGCAGCAGGAGATCAGCTCCTGCGTTGAAGGCAAGCACGTGGTGTACGATGAGGCGTATATCTGCAATGAAGAGAACGAGATAGACGGAGATTCGCTGCCGTCGGCAAGTCACGCCATTAGCAAACTGCAGCCATTGGCTGAGGATCAAAGCAATGTTGGAAATGGCACTGAACCGGACGAAGCCCTGAGCATAAGTGATCCAGACTGGCGACTTCTTATCTACGCAAAGGAAAAAAATTTTCAAAAGGCCATCGATCTTCTAAGCGAGGCAGAAGAGAAGCCAAAGAAGCTGGTGAAAGACGAGGCGAAGAGAACAGCGGCTCACTACGCCGCGATGACTTCAAAGGGTGAAAGCGCGCTCCTGGCGATGATAAATTATGAACAGTTCGGCCCCCGTTGCCTGAAGAAGCGAGACAGTGGCTGGGTCACGCCTTTGCATTATTTGATGGCCTGCTTCTCGAAACCAGCTCTGGAAAAAATTCTGAAACATTATTCACAGAGTAAAAGTGTGGAAAAGCCGACAAGGACGGGCGATACCATCTTCCACTTCGCCGCCATGAACCAGAACAGGCCAGCTGGTGCGACGGAACAAGAAAGTCCCACACCGAAGGCTGAAACAGAGTACGTGTCAGTCAGTGCGCCGGCTGAAGATTCTCAATTCTGTGCTCCTAGAAGCGACGAAAACAGAAAGCAGAAAACCAATGAAGAAAAAAAGAAAAAAAAAGAGGATTCTTCTCAACACTCTCTGTCGCCGATGCCTCAGAATACAACCGCTGATAAAAAAAAATCACCACTGAGTCCAGAAAATAAAGGAAAGCCGGTTGCTGATTACATGTGCTGCTACTCGTGCGTTTTCTCATCGCCAAAAAAGTCCACTAAGGCGGTAAGGACAAACGCTGAAATTGAGTACACGAGCCAAGAAAATTATTCCACTCTTTTTGAGCTGATCTGTAAGGAATTGAAATACGTGATACCTTCCGATTTTCCTTGGCGAAAGAATGCAAAAGGGCAAACAGTTTTACACTTGGCTGCCATGCACTCCACTCCGGAGGAGATTGATTTCCTTAGAGAAAAAGCTAGCACTCCTCCTAGAGATTCGAGAAGTCTCTTGGAACACCGAGACAAAGATGAAAACAGCTTCTGTCACTACGCCGTCTGGAACAGAACGGAAAAAAGCAAAGAAGTTGTAGAAAATATTATTCTGCCTAATATAAAAGACGCTCTCTTTTATAAAAATAAAAGCCAGCAAACAGTTCTTCAGTACGCAATAGAGAGCCCCAAGTGCATGGACGACACGTCGGTGCAAATGATAAAAACTTTGCAACGAACATCAATGCAAAAATTTCAAGAAGGCATTGAGCAACAAGACAGATTCGGAAACACTGCACTGATTCTAGCAGTAAAACATAACAAAATGAAAACGGCTATAGAAATTTTTCATTCCACTAACAAACCACATTGGCTTTTAATGAACAGGCAAGGTGAAAGCGCTTTGCATCTTGCTTTCCAATACCCTACTTTTACGAAACACTTGAACGAGAAGCACAACGACTTGTACAAAGAGCTGATCTCCAAACGCACTTCTGACAAAGCTGGCAGATCGCATCTATTCTACGCGTGCATGGGCTGGAACTTCGTGCCCGTTCGGGATGCCTTGAAAAGCAAAGAAGACGTGCGTAGAGAAATTCTTAGCACTGATTTTGATGGAAACACGCTGATGCATGCGCTGTTCTTTAATAGAAAGGCCAGAAGCAGCAACAAAGGCAGCACCGAAGGCATCACCGAAGGCAGCACCGAAGGCAGCACCGAAGGCAGCACCGAAGGCAGCACCGAAGTTAGCACCGAAGATTTTCTAAGCTTCGTTAAGAGAATGGTGGAGTTTGGAGCCGACATAACGAAGGAAAACGACTTGGGCCAAAACTGCCTTCACGCGTCCATTATCGATCAAAAGCTTCTGTGCGAAATATTGGACACAGTAGCTGAAAAAAGGACAAATTTGTGCCAAACAAACCAAGGAAATAATAATCAAGCCGATCAAGAATCAAAGAACGAGACAACTCAAGCTGCGCAGACAGATGACCGTCGAGACTCCACTGAGCTTTCTGCAAAAGAACAGGAATTTATTGATATAAAA
This sequence comes from Macrostomum cliftonense, assembly GCA_950096795.1. Classification (NCBI taxonomy): domain Eukaryota; kingdom Metazoa; phylum Platyhelminthes; family Macrostomidae; genus Macrostomum; species Macrostomum cliftonense. The sequence continues at coordinate 58,889 of CATNEM010000015.1, forward strand.
GAAAATTTCAAGCTCCTCTTGAATACATCAAACGGTTTCCACGCAATCCACGCCTTCGCTAGCAAATATGAGCTTGAAAAAGTGGGAGAACATCTAGCGAACCTCTCCGATTTGCCGCTGGAGTCACTGCTGCAGCTCCGAGTAAGCAGCGGTCCGCTGAAGGGCGCCACATGTTTGCACTTTGCTTGCGAGACTAATCATGTTGAAAATATCGAATGGCTTATGGATGCAAAAAATGGGCTGGCTCTGGATGCAGAAACATATTCAGGACTGACAACCGTTGACTTCGCCAATATGATAAGCAAAGCTCAATTTTTTGACAGCAGAGAAAAAACTAGCAATTTAGACTCCACTTCTAAAATTGAATTGCTCTGCCTGATAGACCCGGCTCATCAGGGCGTCAAGTTGCCCCGCAGAGTCGAGGCCCGACAACTGCTTGCCTCAATGCTGGACTACTCATCTATCAAAGATAGCAATGGCGAAATTAACCAACGCACTGACGAGGGGATTTTGTGGCGGGCCATTGATTTTGACTCGCCAATTATCTATCGATGCGCACTGAGGCTCAGATTGCTTTCGCGTAAAGTCGAAGCAGGATTCTTTGATTATGTGCTTCAGCTAAACGCTGAAGGCATACAGGATTGGAAACGCTACACGGAGCTGAAGCCGATTCACAGCTCCTCTGAAATGCTGGTCGTTGACATCGCGCTTTACCTAAAAAAGCTGGCCATCCTGCCGGAGCTGATTCTGACTCGCCAATTCGAGCTGATTCCCGTGTGCCTGGGTCTGCTGCTGCACCTGCGGTTTGAGATCGGTAAAAATACTGCCCTGGTGCAGAAGCAGCTGCGGGAGCTCCGGTCCAAGCTTCTCGATGTGGCAGTGAATGCGTTGGAGGGAATTTTTGAAACTATTGAGACCCAGGAGGAGGAGAAGCTGGTAATGCAATATCTGAATGGAAAGTTTGTGAAAAATGACGATGAAAATAGCATGGAAAAAACTGAACAGCGTGATGCAGCAGAATTTGGCAAGGAAACAAAAACAGGAAAAAGCGCTGGTCAGAAAACTGGCCAGAAAGCAAAAGTAAAACCACTTGGCGGGCCAAAATTTCCATGCCGATATTTCAACGGTCAGCAAAAGATGTATGAGTCGCCTAAACACCCAGTGATGTATTACACCGTTTACGAAATGGTCAAGCAACTTGATTCAAAGGACATTTTTGCGACGGAATGCATGCGCCGTCTTGTAGAGCAAAAGTGGAGCTCGAAAACCGATGAATATTTTCTGACACCGAAAATGAAGTACATCATGCACTTCATTGCATTCATCACCTTTCTAATTTTCTTGGCTTGGTATACAATCGACTTTCGTAGGACTTTTCAGTCTGCCGTGCCGGATGTGCTGATGGCCGCCTACTTACTGTCCTTCACTCTGCAAGAGGCATTCGATATTTACAAGGGACGCAATCTGAAGCACTTTTTCCGAAAGGGCAAAGCAATCAGGTGCCCCGAATACTTCAAGGAACAGCTGAACCTGTTTGACTGCGCGGCCATCCTGTTCCTGTGGATCGGTCTGACGTGGAAGTGGGCGATCTTCTCCACCGGTCCCTCGCACCCTACGGCTTACGCCTGCCAGATGGTCCTCAGCTGCGCATTCCTGCTGTGGGGCTTCCGATCCGTGTCCTACCTCAGCTTCTTTGAGACCATCGGGCCAGTCATCTCCATGATGCACAGCCTGCTCTTCAAGGACCTTTTACCATTCGCAGCAATCACCCTTGTGATTTTCTACTCTTCCAGTGTATTCTTTTTCAACCTCCTGTTCCCAGTGGCGACCGCCAGCACCAGCGAGCTCGAGTCGGATGGCTACACTGCCAGCGTGTTCGTCCAGGTGTTCACTCTGCCGTTCATCCTGTTCCTGGACAATCCGCCGGACTATGAGGCAGCGACCAACGAAACTGAACAGGCCGTCGGATCAGTGGCCCACCCGGGTGGCGCGGTTGCCTTCAAGAATTTCTTTGTATTCCTTTTCCTACTCCTGGTCAACATAGTGATGGTGAACTTGCTGATTGCCTTGTTCAGCCTGCGCGTCAGCACCATGGTGAGCCGGGCTCGGTGCATCTGGAGCAGGAAGCGCTACTATCTGATGCAGGACTTCCAGCACGCCAGTCCCGTGCCGCCTCCGCTGTCATTTGCCTATTATATAATCGCTTTTGTGGAGGAGGTCAAATATAAGGTGGAGCCGATGCTGGCCGAGGTGAGTGCAATTAATTAATTGGGTCATCGATGGCTGAGTTGCGCAGAATTTCTATCACAAAGAACTTGCGTTGAAGCAGCATATGAAAGTGAAAGTGTGCCATGCTGACGGGCTCCTAAATAAAAATCATCATTGTTTTTTCACGAAAACTCGCAGAAATGGAATCAATGCCATTATTTCAGGAGTGGTGGAAGACTAAAGATTATCCCGACGACTATCTGAAGTTCCTCAAGCTGCAAGCCAGATTCCTGAGCAGGGCCAGGCCGCAGTTGCTGCAGCGGCTGGAGCAGAATCAGCCGGACTTCGACGGGCTCAAAGCCTTCACCGGCAACTCCCTGGCCCAGCTGCAGCAGCAGATCGGGGAGGCGCTGAGCAGGCAGGACGAAAGGCTTGAGAGGCTGGAGAAGTTGGAAAAGCTCGTCGACAATTCTGGGGCGGCCAGGCCGACAGATGCGAGGGTCCTGCAGGAGACAGTCGACAAGCTCATCAGCCTGCTGCTGCCCATGAGCAGTGCGCATAAAGCAGCCCCGGAGTCTGGATGAGAACAGCAGAAAGAGAAAGGTACTATTAGTACTTAATTGAATTAACAATAAAGAAATTACTGAGATGTTTCTGCCCCTAAAAACATTCTGGGCGTTAGACTTAGAGAAAATCAGTATTTTAGTAGTTTTTATAGAATCCCGCCTTTTTCGAGTTTTAGTTTTGCTTTGCTGTGTCTATTTATAGAATCTCGTACTCTGCTGGCAGTTTTGTAGGCGCTTAGGCTTTGCACTGCAGTTCACATTTTCTTTAAATATGTTTTATTTTGATAGCCAACACACATGTTGTTGCTACAGCTGTTAGCCATCTAAGTGCCCTACTCAATTCAAATATTTCCAAAATAGCTTTAAAATGATTACCAAATTCCTAAAATTTTTTGTCAATTCTTATAGCTAGCAAATAGCTGTAGATCAGGTAGTTGTTATTTAGCTGTGTTAATTTCTTAAAATTTTCTCCAATAAATGTTTTGAATTCATATTTTTTCTAATAGTAGCCGGTTTGCTAATATATAATACATCAAGTGTTTCTTATTTAAAATTATGCTTTACATGCGAAAAATGACCAATTAAGACGATAATTTGCATTCTAATAGCATAAGTTACTTCCAGTAGCCATTAACTGAGATGATTTCTCAATAGCAATGAAGGAACCCAAACAGCGCATGCAGAAGCGCTTAGTTTGCATTTTGCCGAACAATTGACAAAGTAGACATTGTAGATAATTAACAGTTATGACAAGATGTAAGTTTGAAAACTTAAACTGAGAACTGAAAGACACGGATAGCACTGCAGAATTCAATATCATAAAATAGTTCTTTTTCAAATCACATGTTTCTACTGCCAGTAGAAAGATAGGCTCAAATTTAAAAGCCAATGATGTTTAAGTATAAGAAACTCAGATGGGGTATTATCATTTATCCATTGGTGGATTCATGGTGTCGGAGTACAGGACTGCCAGGCCGCTTGCTGTTTGCGGAATACGCGCTGGGGAGGGCGCGGCCATGCAGGCAGGCTTCTCCTGAAAGCGGGGTAGAGGCTTGTTGCTGCATGCTGAGCCCACAAAGCTCTGATGCGGCTTGCACGGCACTGATCTACTCCCAGTTACAAATGCATCTGGGAGGGGAAGAGACCCTATCTTTTTGTCACCCAAAGCTTTCTCTCGCGTGCTGCATCTGCAACAGCGCCTGAACCCCCCCATTTCCCGCCCTCCCATTCTCTGTTTGCGTGCCTGCCCCAGTCCCAAGGCCCCGGCTCAATCCGCCAATTGGGAAGGCCTCTGCGGATAGCCGCCTGCCTCCGCCTCCTGCCGCCATTCCCAGCTCCCAAGGTAGGCCAAAATGACAAGCCCAAGCGGTCCGGGCTGCTGCTTATCCAGATACCTGGAGAGGGAGCAATGATGCGGCTGCACTGCCGGCTCTTGGCCTGAGCCCTGCCTCAATTCTGATGGAGTCGCCTCGGAGATGCTGCGATTCTCTCACAAGACAGGCCTGCTTGTAAACCTGATGGACACGAGGGGCGGCTTGTCCGTGCGGCCGGGCCAGCCGGAGCCGGACCCGTCCACGGCAACGAGCCAGGGCCCCGCCTCGACATCGACGCCACAACCTGGGCCGCTAGCGGATTGCGATGACCAAGAAGACGACAGTCTCAGCATCACCGAGGGAGAATTCCTCGTTATTGACGAAGTCATTCCGCTGGAAACGGATGAGAAGATAGAAAGCCGAGAAAGTGGTAAGAAAACCTGCATAGCAACCAGTTCCAATTAGTGAAAGTAAAAATTTACAGAAAGCGGCTCAAATATTCATAAATCTTCCTCAATGTTGATATTTTTGAAAATCATGCTTAAAAATCATGAAAATCTTCAGTCTGAGCGCTTTTTTAAACCTAACTTTTGTTAGATGTTACCGAGAGTGCGCCAGTCTCGGCAAGCGCTGAACCAGATGGCTCCACTGAAGAGGCCGCTCCAGCTCTCGAAGCAAAGGCAGCGGCGGCCCAGAAGGTGGACACTTTGGCTGAGGTTAGCTTCGTCTCGCATCTTTATATTGATGATGACTAATAACCCTGGCTATCACGAAATTCAGCAATTAATCCACTCTACCGATTTCCAGGCCACGAAAGAGTTTTTCAAGAGCCATCCGCTGGACGTGATGGAGCTGCAGCTCAGACAGCTCATACCGTCGCCCAGCAAGCGCTACATCCGCATGCACTGCCGACCGGAAAATGGGACTTTGCTCCACCAGATGCCTGTCGACGACTGCAACCCCCAGCAAGATGATCAGAATCTGGCACCGCCTACCAAAAATTCTACGCCGAGCTCCGCACCGCCCCCTGAGCCTCCAGCGCCAATGCCAGGCCCGGCTGGTCCTGCGCCAACCTCAGCGCCTCAAATGTCAGAGCTGCTCGAGCAGGGAAGCAGCAGTAGAAACCAGACTGGGTATTCAGGCGGTGGAAGCTACACTGCCACACAGCCGCAGCAACTGTATCAGTCGGCTTCATACCAGACTCATCGCTACTACAGCCACCAGCAGCCGCCGTCAGTCTTCTACTATTACGGCCTCACCCATCCGTACAGCTCTCGATACATGCAGCACAGGGAGGACCGGTACCAGCCGTACCCAGGTTACAGCCCAGTCCGCACCAAAGTCAGCGACTATTGCCAGCCGTACCAGCAACAGCAGACCTCAGCAGCAGGACCTTCCACGGCCGTTCAGCCTCAGTTGCGAATCGCCACTAAGCTGGGGGGCCAGGCCAGGTCTCAGCACCCGCGGTTTGCAGGAAATTCGGCGACAAAATCACCATCTCCTGCCCTCCTGCCACCTCCACCGCAACCGCCACTGCAGCAACACCAGAAACTGCCGAAGCAGCCACAGCTGAGAAAACAATCGCTGACCAGCGGCAGAGGTCGAGGCCGTCGCTCTGGAATCACTGGCTCCGAGCCGCGGCAAACGGTGCAGCTGGATGACTCGCACGGTAGGCAGCAGTGGCTCTGCAGCCTGTGCGGCATCGGCTTTCCCGACAGCTGCCTGTACGGCCTTCACAGACAGTTCCACGACCAGCAAAACGCCTGGCAGTGCAGCGCCTGCGGCTACCAGGCCTGCGGAGTGTACGACTTCAACCAGCACCTGGTGCAGCTTCCGCACCCGCTGCCGGCTGCATTGAACTGCATCAATGGACGGAAGCTCCTGAACGGCGCGGCTCAGCAATAGCCTCGTGTTGCACGGAGAATTCGTGTACATTCCATGATTTGTGTGACGTAATTTGTAAAAGGCAGCTTTGACATGCGCGCCATTGAGTAAATTTGGGGGTCGGGCTTAACTTTTAACCACAGTTGTAAACTTTCTGCCAAGGCCTTCCTCTGTTCGATAGGCATAAAGAAGTACTTTTAACTCTGCTGTGTGAGATTTAAGTTGAAAAGAGGAAAAGGCAACTGGTTTATCAACAGAACAAAATCTAAGGAATCAGCAGAGCGAGTCATTGCATGCGCTCAGGCCTTATCGGAGGGAATGAGGGGCAATTCCATGCTATCGGGTGTACTCGGGGAGCTTGTTTCGTGCACGAGCGGTGTCTAATCTCAGTCAGTGCTGTTGGTCTTGTTATCGGAGCTGAAGCGCAGCCTGAGCTCTACATTATTGGTGGACAACTACTGGCTGCACCAAACGGTCAAGCAACTAAACTGAGGCACAGAGCCGTCCGCAAGGGTTTTTAATTCGTGTGTATTGGACGCACTCGCTCAGCAAAGTCAATGGGCAGCTCGCAGTCGGTTCAGCTTGACGCGGTGGACTCGGACCGACTGTGCGCCGAGAGCAGCTTCACGCGCGAGGAGCTGCAGCGCCTGTACAGTCGCTTCATCAGCTTGGACAAGGCATCTGACGGCGCGCTGAGCCCCGCGGATCTGGAGCGAATTCCCGAGCTGTGCATCAACCCCATCGGCAGCCGTCTGGTGGCCAGCTTCTTCGCCGATCACGAGCGGATCAACTTCACCGACTTCGTCCGCTTATTGTCGATTTTCCGCTCTGACAAGGACGCCAAGGTGGAGGAGAAGAGGCGAGCGCAGCTGCTCCGCTTTCTGTTCAACTTCTACGACGGCGACTGCGATGGATTGATCTCTGTGGACGACCTGCAGGCGGTGCTGCGCGACCTGCTCGGCAAGGACACAAATCCGCACAGCGTGCGCCAGCTAGCGGAGCAGACCATCAAGAGCGCCAGCGGGGGCAGCGCAATCACCTTTAACGACTTTGAGCGAGCCATGTCAGATACGAAGGACCTATTGAATATCAGATTTCTGGACTGAAGCCCCGTGGAGCAGCTAAATATGCAGACTGCAGGTGCCAGAGACGCATAGGATGGGAGGACTTTCTATTTACTGGTAAAATTTCCAATTTGCGAATTTCAACGTTCAACTTGCGGTTGAATTGCTGCTGTACTGAAAATCAGATGCACATTAAGTCCATGCGCTGCACCCGCCATAATCGGTCTTTTTGCATTAATTTCTCGCATTCGGTGTTGTCAGTTCACTTTTTTTCTAATCATACTAAACTGGTTTTAAATCACAGTTTCACATCGGCCTACGCGAAACCAAAGTCTTAGTCGACGAAAACATTTGAAATTTTGCAGTCTAAATGCGGCTTAATTATGCTGATTATGATTATGAATAAATCATTGGACAAGCGCAGACCAAATAGTGAATACAGATTTATGCTTAATCCGCTTGTTTACAGCTTTGGACGCCTGTAGCTTCTGCACGCCGTCGATAGAGCAGCCTGGAAATTTGCGCCGCTGGGTCAGCTAGGTTTACCAAGGCAAGTAAATTTAGCAATGCGAGTGTTTACTGACAAAAATTTCCAAATAAAGTGCGGTCCTACCTTCCATAAGAAGAAAACTAAAATGAAATTTAAATGAATCTTACGCTCGTAAATGAATTTTATCAAGCAATAAATAACTTGATTGTAACAATTCCGAGCCAGATAAGAACAGCAGCATAACAAATAGTATATTTTATATAGATTAGTTAAGGCATTAAGTATTACAGCCAACATGATGAGCATGAAAATAGGTGCATTAGTGCCAGCAAATCAAAAAATACTCGTAAATCGCCAATTTACTACTAACAGTAAGGCGAAGTCTTTGTTCGACAAAGCTCAGTAATAAAACAGCGCGGAAATTTGGCGAGCGGATTGCAAATCATTTCGATAGAAAAAAAAGCATTTTATAAAGCTTGATTTGCGACAAAAATATTTGCCGGCAAGCTTCTCAAATAACACAGGGAGAGCGCATGGCACCGATAAGTCACAGCCGCGCAACGGAATCTAGACAAATTTCCGGGTACGTCGGTATAAAAGCCAGGTAAAAATGAGACAAATCAATAATTTGTCGGGAATAAGCACTGGTAAAATCTGTCGCTCCTAAAACTTAACTTCTTTCACGCAGAAGCAAAAAGTAATGCTAAAAACAGGCATAGGAATTTTTTCGCACTATATACTAACAGCGAGGAACTGAGCAACTTTATCAAAAACGCGAATGCGTTGCAAACAGAGATAAGAGAGTTGGCTTCACTGTGGGGTGGTGGCGCCGGCTGTGATTGGGCTGCAATTTGGGGTGGTGGGGCCGGCTGTGATTGGGCTGCAATTTGGGGTGGTGGGGCCGGCTGTGATTGGGCTGCAATTTGGGGTGGTGGGGCCGGCTGTGATTGGGCTGCAATTTAGGGTGGTGGGGCCGGCTGTGATTGGGCTGCAATTTGGGGTGGTGGGGCCGGCTGTGATTGGGCTGCACTCTGGGGTGGAGGGGCCGGCTGTGATTGGCTTTGGCCTCAAAATTAAAGACAATGATGTTAATTTCATTTGATTTATTTATACATTAGATTGCAACACGGAAATATTCACCGATTGGAATATTGAATAATGTTTCCATAAGTTTAACAATAACAGTAGGTAAAGCTGACAAATAAATGTCTGGAAATAGTAGGTGAAATCCGATTTATTTACGCGTACTTCGCAAACATACACAGCATCAAACAGTGCATGGACAGCAAGGATCGGCCTGTGACCAAATTAACAGTTTCTTATAAAATAGGAATTCGAAATTTGCTGCAGGCAAACAAAAAACAAAGACCAGCATATAATTAATAAAATTATTTACAGAGTACAAAACTAGCGAATCAGTTACCTTACACTGCGCTGCAAACATTAGCTTAAAAACAGGCTAAAACAACAAAGCTAAAATATGCTCCCCTGAGCAATGCGGTGCAGGCTACAGTCCATATCAAAAAAAGAGGGCCAAGTAGGATATTTTTAATACTTATTTACCGCGAGTCAGACAGCCCATTCTGAATGCCCAACTCCTCAGAGCCGAATTCCGCTTCAGTCAGTTCAAATGCGCGTCTCTTTGCGCAGCAGCCGCTGCCGGCCGCTGAGGTCGCTGGACTCGCGAGACAAATAAGTGACCACCGTCCGGCTGTTGCCGCTGTCGGACCGGCCGACGGGGACTTCGCTACCGCTGACGGTAGCGCCGCCGACTGCGCCGCTGGTGCCGCCGCCGCTAGCCGTCTGGCTGCCGCTGCGGTCCAGGCGGTCCCGGAGCCGCTTCATGCGCTGGAAGCGGCAGGCCAGGAGGGCGACCGCGGCCCGGCGGAAGTTGCGGCCAGTGAAGCAGTACAGCAGGAAGTTGCAGGCGAAGTTGCAGGTGAACAGGGCGAAGGCCAGCAGCCACAGGTCGGCCAGGACGCCTCGCTTGTGCTCCTGGGAGTCGCTCATCTCGTGGCCAGAGTGGATGGAGCTCATGATGGTGGTCGGCAGGGTGAACAGCAGGAAGGCCACGGACACGGTGATCAGCCTGACGGTGATGCTCAGCTCCTGGCTCTCCTGCCGAGTGGACATGCCGCCGGGCATGGCGCGCCGGTTGCGCCGCTTCAGCACCGAGACCAGCAGGCCGTTGGAGATGCAGATGATGATCCAGGGCACCACGGACAGCACCGCGTTGCCGGCCACCCGGCCAATGAAGAAGTGGGCGTTGGGCACGCACCTGTGCTGCTTGCCGACGTGCTTGTCCTCAAAGCCGAAGATGACGTAGATGTTGAGCAGGCCGGAGACGGCCACCAGCGCCACCACAGCCTTGATGCCGTTGCGCACTGTGCAGAGCCGGGTGCCCCACTTCAGCGGGCTGAGCACGGAGACGCAGCGCTCGATGGAGAGAATTACAACCAGCCAGACGGACACCATGCGGCACAGGAAGGACAGGTAAACCCTGAGCTGGGAGAACCAGCAGATGCCGGTTGCCACCCGGACCCAGTTGTCCGGCGTGAACTGTTTCATCACATAGTAATAGCCCTGCATGATGACGCCCAGCCAGATGGACAGCATGATGGACACCAGGGTGACGGAGTCAGCCACGGCCAGGCAGCATAAATAAAAGTGGCTGGAGACGCGCCTGGCGGACTCTTTGAGCAAGACGAAGGCCAGGGCGTTGCCAACGATGCCGAGAGCGCAGACAACGGGCACAAAGATGGCGCAGAAAATCTGCATGGGCGCGTGGCCAACTGGCACACTGATAAAGACAAATGGCTGGGTGGCATTGCCGCCAGTCAGGTTGCTCGCAGCCGGTCGGCTCATCGTGTGCGCCTGCGCAGCTTTGGGGCGGCAATTTTCTGCAGGGCAATTGCAACTGCGCTGTTTAGCGACATCTCCCACTCACTTAGCGGCACAAAAACCACGCAAATATAAATTTGTCCCTTGTTGGTACTAAATCCGTGGCAAATCAAGTACTAATCTCTATGATAAATACTAGCCACATAAAAACAAAGATATCAAATATAGATACAAAGTCACTAATCTGAACCATAAAATTCCGATGATGCATTTATATTTTAACAAAAGGAGCAAAATAGCATTAATAATTATTCATATTTGCTGGTCACCACTAGTGCGCATACCCCATTTGAGTTTCTAACGCTGATCTTATAACTTAATTAGAACTTTGGAAAACATATAAAGCTTCAAATAAAAGGTACATTTTTAATAGGAGGAACCTTCTATCAGGTTTACGTCGATATCCATTATTTTTCTAGGCCATTAATCTACCGGGTGGCCCATGCGTTTAAGGACAAACTTAAAAATAGAAGAAAGCAAAGCCAGCGGTAGCCAGAGCATAATAGTTTTGGTCATGGACAAAATAGTATCTATATAGTCTGTAGCTGCCGCGAAAATTTTCAGGCAACTTAGCATTAGCCATGAATCACGCTAAACGTTTGATGGTGGTAGACCAGCTCGCGCGGGGTATAAGCCCAGCACAGATAGCAGAGAACCTCAATGTTGCAAGGTCGTTTGTTTACGCCGTCAAGAGCGTCCGTCAGGAGACTCCAGCTGTGCTGCGGAGGAACACCGCTTCATGCCTCGCCATCAACATGCCAAAGGTGCCATGTTTCTCGGTGTCGTGGCTTCGGACGGCAGGGTGGCTCCCCCGATCTGGGTACCAGCTGGAGTGAAAATCAACTCAGCCGAGTACATCCGCATGCTGCAGGATCATGTACTGCCGTGGATTCGACACAACTTTGCCCCAGGTACGTTTGTTTTTCAGCAGGACGGCGCTCCTGCCCACACGGCTGTCGCTACTCAAGAATTTCTTCGCCGGGAGCTCGGCGAGGACTTCTGGGATGCGACCACTTGGCCACCATCGAGTCCAGACTGTTCCCCTCTCGATTACTTTGTGTGGAACAACGTGGCCCGCGTTGCATGTTTAACAACTTATGCTACCGTGGAGACTCTCCAAGTTGCTGTTAGTGCTGCCTGGTCAGCTCAGGGCCCTGCCGTCATCAGAGGTGCCTGTACCAAGTTTCGGTCTCGCATTGAAGCCGTGTATGCAGCGGAGGGGGGCTACATCGAGTAAATGTTATTTTTAGTTGCCATCTAGACATTATGGCGGTCAGTTAAAATGTTAAAGTTTTCGTTTGTTGGTTGTTTTTATACTAAAAATTGTATATACATTTGATTTTTTTAAAGTTGTCCTTAAACGCATGGGCCACCCAGTAATTAACTCCTCAAGTTCCATTTGTTGTTTATTTTATTTAGTGCACTATAACACACACATAAGCATGTCAGCATGCTAATAGATGTGAAATTTTCAAAATGGCACATTCTTTATATGCTAAATTTAGCTATATTTATATAGCAGGCAAGATTTACTTCATTTAAGGCTAAAAAGGGAAATTTTATAAAGACATTACAATAAGAAATTATCATAAAAAAATTTTAGAAAATATATTAAAGCAACATCAACTCATAATAAAAATTGACTTGAATATAATTACATTTGCTTTAATCAAAGATCTATTTGATATTTAGCTCCTAGAAGCTTAATATAATCCAATAGAACAATTTATCTAGTCATTAATAATGAGAGGATACCCATAAAACTGTCAATGCAGCACTTTAATTATTAGCTTTATAATTTTATGCATTGAAAATACTAATAGCTAGTTGCTTGCAGGTTCAAGCCCCATGTTTGTAAGTCCAATGTCCTTACTACATAAAAACTAAGCAATAACTATACACAAGAGTTAATGATCACTAGATAAAAAAACATAAGCACTTTCTTATTAGCAATTTATGCTGCAATAGGAATTCTCTGAATATATTTAATATTACAAATTTGTACAAATAGCTATTTTTTCTTTTAGTAAATAACCTACCAGCACTGTAAGGCACTGCTTATTCCCACAATCCCATGACAACAAGCCAAGTTTTATCCACACAGTGTTGTGCCAATAGTGCCCGGCTTATTTGCATAGCAGTATGTTTGAATGGGACTATTGTAACACTGTCTGCCATGCCAATAGTGCCCAGTTTATTCGCACTATAGTGTGTTTGAATAGGGCTACTGTAACACTGTCTGCTGTGCCAATAGTGCCTAGCTTATTTGCACAGCAGTGTTTGAATGGGGCTACCATAATACCATCTGCTGTGCCAATAGTGCCTGGCTTATTTGCACGGCGGTGTGTTTGAATGGGGCTATTGTAATACTGTCTGCCATGCCAATAGTGCCCAGCTTATTCACATGGCAATGTGTTTGAATGGGGCTACTGTAACACTGTCTGCCATGCCAATAGTGCCTGGCTTATTTGCATGGCAGTGTCGCGGAATTCTGCCGGCCCCATGCCTCATTTAAATTTTTATCTATTCTTGTGCGGCACCCTCCCCTCTACGTACACTAGCCATGTACTTGCTTACCCCGCCCCGGCCGGCTAACCCCCTTATCTTATCTATTTTGCTGGCTTAAATATAATGACTTGCGCAGGGGCGTTTTGGTTTTTTGAGTGAGCCCGGTTCTGGCTCTAGAATTGTGCATTTGAGTCTACTAATTTCAACAGGCAGTGTGTTTGAATGGGGCTAGCATAACAGTTATTTATTTAATAAACAATCAAACAAAATAGCAGATAGCGGTACTTTTACCTCATACATGCACTCTAGATATGAGCTTTAGAAGTTGATAAATTGTTATGCTGCTGTTAGATTGCCTTTTATAATGCATTTTTGTACCGTTACATCTAGATTTGGTAATGCTATATGATACGTGATCTGCATGCATTATTAATAGGGGTCAAATATTTCTAAAGAATCGCGTATATGACAGTTTTTTCTATAGCTGAATAGCTACTTTCAGCTAAGGATTATGTGCAAAAATCTGACAGTTGGTGGCAATTATAATCACATGTAGCTTTACTTGGCTGTCTGACATAGTATAAAACATAGTTCCTATATTAGATGCAATGATTGGCAGCTCTGAAAAAGACAGGTAGCCTTTCTCTTCATAGAAAATGTCCTCTGTCTAATGTATAAAATAAGTACAAATAATTAGGAAGACAAAGAATCTAACAACACTGTGGCAATTCAATTTAAATGCAAAAAAGTCCTTTTGTTTAGCCATCAAGCATTTTGACACTTGGTCCCTTAATTGCTTATTGTAACTAAGCAATGAATTGGCAAATGAATACCTTTTAGTAACACAATATATTCACAAAATGATTTTAAAAAATTGGAATACAGCATGTAAAACTAATGCTATTTATTCATGCACAACATCTTATCCTCTTGCCGATAGATTATGATTTTGTACAATGCATTTGAAAAAATTTACACTAGCTTTGGACTTATTGCATTATCTTAGCAAAGGAATATTTTTAACTTCATGCTAACTGATTGATTCACTTCAAAATTTCACTTGTTTTCTATGATGTGATCCCTGGCCTGGTCACCCAGTTTTTCATTTTTGCACGTGGCTCAAACATGCTATAGCCTGTTTTTCTAGGTGGGTTATGAGTTGAGTTCCTGCTTTTGTGCCATTGTCTGTTTAGGCTTGGTATTTATTAATTACCTTAATATAGTGCACCATGCTACTTGGGTTGCTGATTTAGGTTTCATAATAGTAATTTATAAATTCATTAGGATTTTTTTAATTCTTTAAACCATGCCGCAGCTGGCTTAATCTGATAGTGTGCTGCCATGGGGATCAATACCTAAGATTGGAAGCCCCAATATACTTTAATGTGAAGAGAGTGGCACAATTAGAATTAGTTTGTGTGGCCCATGGCCATCTTAGTTTGACAATATTTCATACCCCCTAAAATTAGGGGACCCCCTGGGACAAATCCTCTAAAATTGTGCACAGACAGGGGCAAATGAGAGTTGCTCATTTCACCTTGCTAGGTATTTGCAATCCTCTACATGGGATAAAACCCCTCTTAACAGATACATACTTTAAGCATAGTAGCAGCTTATGGCCTGGGATCAACCTTGAAAAGACACTCCCTGTGCCCATTAGAAAGTCCTTGTTAGAACCTGTCACACCATCTAGATACCCGTGCACAAAGTCCCTTCATTTGACTATTGTGCTCTGACTAAAGCCCTAAAACAGCTGGAAATAATATTGCCCCAGGAGCCCTATCTCGTCAGGAGGCAATTATAGAAGTCTGGTGCCACAGGTGGCTAGTAGCAGGTTCTGGGCTTGCACCCCAGGATTAGCATTATAAAACTTATTGGGTCAGTCTTAGCACTATAGGACCTTAGCCGCTCAGCCATACCCAAAGCTACCAAATCTATCATCTGGGGGCAGGTCAAACAGTAAGGCAAGGCCTGGCATGCTTTGGAGCCAGCCTCACGCAACTAGCAAGGCCAAAGTGGGGCCGTAAATACATTATCTGTATTTCACCTCCTACAAAGTTCTTAAAAATATAGAATGTTATATCTCACAAAAAAGTCAATATATGCTTATAAAGTCAATTCAATTTGGCTAATTGATTATATAAACCTGTTATTATAGGTTTCTAGCTATTTTGTCTGCTACCTTTTTGTCTGCTAGGCAGACAAAGTTGCAAACCATTTTGTCTACCATGCAGCCAATAGGAGTGAACTGAACTAGAATGAAAGGGGTTGAGAGGGATTGTATTTAGGCAGACAAAAGCATGGATTTTTAGGCCCTATCTTTTAAATAATGGCTATTAAGCTAGGCTCTATAAGTGATATTCACGTATATTGTGGATTTTGACAGACAACAGATACACTGGTGCGCCTGGCCTGGTCTGGACTTCATACCATCATTATACCATTCAATTTCTGAAGATTGATATTTGGAATCCCATGCCTCTAAAATAATAAAATTAGCTCATATATTTGGCTTGCTCCTATTGGTTTAGGTCAGCAGACGAAGTCTTAAATACTAAAAAAATACTTTGTCTACTGAGCAGACAACTTGGTAGCAGATGAAACAACTGGCACCCTTATTATGTGTATTATTAAAGTTTTGATAAAGGCTTTTGCATCTAGCAATCAAAAAGAAAGACATAAAGAAGTAACATCAAAAAACATACTGCCATGCAAATAAGCCAGGCACTATTGGCATAGCAGATGGTGTTACAGTAACCCCATTCAAACACACTGACATGCAAATAAGCTGGGCACTATTGGCATGGCAGATGGTGTTACAGTAGCCCTATTCAAACACACTGCCATGCAAACAAGCTGGGCACTATTGGCATGGCAGACAGTATTACAATAGCCCCATTTAAATACACTGCCATGCAAATAAACCAGGCATTATTGGCACAGCGCCGTATAGCTAAAACTGGGCTTATTGGCATGGGACCATGGGAATAAGCACTGCTGCGCTGTAATAAACTTAACTAAAAGTAGCAACTGGTAAAATTAAAGTATCTGCTTTAAATAAGAAAATTAGCTCAGTTGTTCCAAGCTAGCAGGCAACTATGAATGTTAGAATTTTTTACTAGGTTTGCAACTAGAAGCATTAATATAATCCTACTAGTTACTAATAAAGAAAGTACCCTCAAAGAAAGCAATTTACAACATAGTAAAAATTCTTTATTACCTTTAAATTATAAAAAGTCTATAGGCCTAGTTACATTTGTTTATCCTTACAAAATAGCTAAATTTATTACATTATGTAGGCCATATCCTTAGAAAAAATCCTGTTAAATTAAACTTTTAGTAACTTTACACTCTTAGTATTACTGGCCACGCTAATAAAATCGGTCAAAATGCAAAAAGTGTACTGTACATTTTGGGTCGCAAATGAACATAATAGGGCTGAAAACTGTTTAGAATTAGGCCTAGCTGAATATTTTTTGAAGCTTTGAATTTTAGAAGCTGACACGACTGCTACTGTAAATGCTTAATTTTATTGTTTGCTTCCTTATTACAAAGTGAAGCGTCAAGTGTAATTTTAACTTAAATCGATTAAAAATGAATGCAATAATCAATTTAAATTTGTAGTAGGAAGACAGAAAAGTATGTCCTGATTTATAAAATTTATGTATCAAATTAAAGTTCCTTTTTTGTAACGTATAATTTTTCCTACATTTATCATAAAAAAGTCAAAACTAAGATAGAGAGCTGTTTTTATTTGTTGAGAAGAACGAAATTCCGGTGTTTAATTTCTGAAAGGAAGTCACAAAGTCACTGTCTTTGTAAAAAGATTTGCGGAAGAATTGGAGAAAAAAATGTACATGCTGAATTCATCAGACTTTTTCTCTGATTGGAATTGGAAGAGATCCGGGTGCTCAACAGTTTCATGGCGAACTGTTCTCACAAAACTTATCAACTGAATGGCCGCGGGAAGCTTTTCAGAACAAACAATTTCGTGAAAGCAAATTCGGCGATAAATAAGCGACCTGTTTTTAACGAAATTTAAATTGTACTCACAGAAGTATTCTTTAAATTATATGTGGACCTAATTTAGAGAAACTTTCATATTTGAATAAAATTTTTATCAAGAATAAGTACTTTATAATGCATGCATTTTGATGAAGGAGTGATCCAAGTTAAAATTTATCACAAAGTAGCTCAATTTTTCCAACAAAGCTATGCTATCCCATTCGTTTTCCAGCGCTCTTCTTCGCGCTAAATTCAGCGATGATAAAATCCACAGCAATAATGGGTGCAGAATTCATGATGCAAAATAATTGCTGCGCTTTGAAGACACAATGTATTGCGAGTACAGCTACTAAGTACTTGTAAATCGCTTGATAATTTGAAATAGTCATGAAGAACCAACTTTGGAGTTTTTACTTTGGAGGAAGGGGAAGAAAAATCTTTAATTCGGTTGGGGATGCCCCAGAATGAGATCCGAGCATTGTTTTTTCTTGTCGCCACAAAGTACTGTGAACTCCACGTTGCTGGCGATGTTGCTGTTGCCGCTTGTATTTCTTAAATACACCCGGCGACCGTCTGGGCTAACTGGACGGATGCTGCAGCCGATGCTGCTGAGGGCAGGTGCGGGCAGGTTAAGGAGGCACTGCACGTCCAGCCGCATTTCTCGGCCTTGCACCTCCTCGCCGTTGCGCCGACCTATGCCGCCGCCGTATACATTCAGTGTGCTGCCCTGGAGGTAGCGCGCGGTCAGGCAGGGAAATATTACTGTGACGAGTCCGACGGTGGGATTCTCTATGTAGCGAAATGAGCCGCGGATGATGAACTGCACGCTGGAGCGGATCAGATGCCGGCCGAAGCTGAAGATGTAGCTGCCCTGCGGACCGTGATGCGCCTGACCGATGCGGAAGATCGACGTGTCGCCTGCGTAGGCGGATGTTAGCGAAGGTCAGTGGCTCATGCATGTTATCAAAAACAGAGACATAATTACCCGCATGACAATTAATCGGACTCAACAGATTCCATGATATTTATTAACTCTAAAAAAATTAAGACGCACAGCTACCATTTTGCCCTTGTGACGGGGGTATTCAATCGTAAGCTCGAAGTTTCCCCAGTTTAAAATTCACTCCAGTCCAAAGTGTTAAGTTTGTGGGCAGGAGTTGTGGTCTAGTAGTTACTTGGCATCCGCCCTATGACAGAAAGGTCGTTGGTTCGAGCCCTAACAGCAACGCGGGTAGCCCTGGATTGTTTCAGTCCACCCAGCTGAGATCGGGTACCAGTGTGAGCTGTGAAATTTAGGGTGTGTGTTGCGGCCCCTCCAGCCAGTCAGGACTGAGCAGCTGTACGCAGTCCTCGGATGCGCCGCGCAGCTAGCAGCGGTTTTGCCGTGGGCTGTCAAACGTCAAGCTGCAAAACAGTGGCTCACCGATGCTGGCCTGCATGTAGTAGACAATCAAGTTGGCACTCGGCAGAATCAGCAGCAGGTCGAGCTCCACAGCCGGTGTGCTCAGTCGGAACACTAAGCGAGCTTTGAAGTGCGCCAGCTGGTTCTCAGCCACCGCGAAGATGGCCACAGATTCGGGCACGAACTTTGGCGGCTCGTTTGTCCGGTTCTCGCCGGGGCCCAGGATATTGGTGTTGAGGTCGCTGCCACCCTGGCTGGTCAGCACGCTGCCCGCATCAGTGGTGGCCAGCTGCCTGCTGACGGTGCTTGCCGCGAACATCAGTGAGGCCGAGTCTCTGCGAGCTGCTGCTATGAATAGATCCGCTACTGAATTACCGAGCAGCAAGCTGGCTGGTGGGTGCTCCTTCTTGGTGAATGATTGGGCTCTGGCGGGCTGTGACATAGACAAAACGGCATTGCACTGAGAGAGTACATCGATAATTTCCGTCTTTCTTACGTTGACTCCTCAGATTGCAAATTCAGTGTTGTCTATTGCCGCTCACAAATGAAAAGTTATTAGAAGATTAAAAGACAGACCGACAGACGGACACACAGACAGACAGACAGAAACAGATAGACAGATAGACAGATAGACAGGCAGAGCGATATTTATAGATAAATTAGAAAGTATCTAAATCAATTGAATTGGTAATTAATTTTCACTTTAATATTTATTTTCAGACCAGATCGTGGCATTGCTATCGCTGATCTAAGTTTTGGTAGGCCTCTGTAAATATACTAGATTTAAATGAAACTGATTTGCATCAGGTGGCTTTAAAAGTACACAGCAACAGGCAGAGCATGAAGGCATGCAAAGGAATACTGAAGTCCCAGAGAAAAGGCTATGGACGCCAGCCACGCTAATTATGGTGTTGTCGGCCCAGTCTCGTCACCGGCTATCCTCAGCTTGTGCGGTCGGGCGAGCTCGTCCACGCAGCGAAAGTTGACGCGATGCAGTGGTGCAGCTCCGCCAGCAGCCCGAGGTGGCAGCGTCTGCGATGGCGACTCTCCTAGAAGGGATGTTTGTTTAATTTTCTGAAGCACTTGAACATCCCCAATTTCATCCCGGATGTTACTCTTACTGGCATGAATTCTGGCGTGGGTTCTCAAGTTGCACAGCAACGTGAACCTCTTCGAGCAGTCGGCGCATTGGTAGCGTCGCTCGCCTGAGTGGGCGGTAAAGGCATTGATGAGTCAGCCAGTGAGTCGAGCTGATCGAGCTGAGTAATTTTCCCAAGGATTCGGCCCATTTATCGCTGCTTTAACTTAGTTTTCAACTGTGTTGATTAACTTACTAGCAATCCATTCTTTACCTCCCCATGAGGTGGATAGATTAGCAATCCACTATGCACCCTAAATAAGTGGGATAGATTAACAATCCAATATGCACCCTACATAGGTGGGATAGATTAGCAATCCACTATACACCCTACATAAGTGGGATAGATTAGCAATCCACTACGCACCCTAAATAAGTGGGATAGATTAGCAATCCACTATGCACCTTACATAAGTGGGATAGATTAGCAATCCACTATGCACCCTACATAAGTGGGATAGATTAGCAATCCACTATGCACCCTAAATAAGTGGGATAGATTAACAATCCACTATGCACCCTAAATAAGTGGGATAGATTAACAATCCACTATACACCCTAAGTGGGATAGATTAACAATCCAATATGCACTCTACATAAGTGGGATAGATTAGCAATCCACTATACACCCTAAATAAGTGGGATAGATTAGCAATCCATATTGCACCCTAAATAAATGGGATAGATTAGCAATTCCACTCCCCGCAGCATCGACCAACCCGTGTGCAGCAGCTCGTGGTTCCGCAGGTTGGTCTGCTTGCTGAATCCGCGGCCGCAGTGGCCGCACTTGAAGGGCCACCGGCCGGTGTGCGCGTACGCGTGGCTGCGCAGGTCGCCGGGCGTCGGGAAGCCTTTACCGCACTGGGCGCAGCGGTGCGGCTTCTCCCGGCTGTGCGTCATCCGGTGGTAGTACAAGTTGGAGCTGGCCGTGAACCGCTTGCCGCAGATCCCGCACTCGTGCGGCCGCTCACCGGAGTGAATCCGCCGGTGCGTGTTCAGCGAGGAGGAGGTGCTGAAAGCCTTGCCGCAGGCGTCGCACGAGAAGGGCTTTTCGCCTGCCAATCATTTGTTGATTGTTTGACAGTTAGATATCGTTCGTTTTAAGGTCACTCTCATCACATTCAGGTAACTCTCATTAGATTCAGGTCACTCTCATCACATTCAGGTAACTCTCATTAGATTCAGGTCACTCTCATCTCATTCAGGTAACTCTCATTAGATTCAGGTCACTCTCATCACATTCAGGTAACTCTCATTACATTCAGGTCACTCTTATTAGATTCAGGTCACTCTCATCACATTCAGGTCAGTCTCGTCAGATTCAGGTCACTTTCGAATCCAATTTTATAACTCAGCATTTTTAGTCTTATTCTTCCACTAAGAGTTATCTAAAATTTATCCTGTTTTTGACACGGTTTTAAATCAACAATTTCTTTCTTCCCATCGCCACTCCCTGTCTTGAAATCTGTGACTGACGGCAGCACATAAGGCAAAGTTTGCGGGCAAAGTTGGCGGCGGCACACCGGCATCCAAGGAGACTCGGCCAGTCAGAATGATAATAAAACTTAGCGGGAATTCGCGGTTCAGAGTGAGAGGCGGTCGGGTGCAGGAAAAATGCGCTATGGCACTTGGC